>OY997588.1:31740553-31964713 GCA_963921825.1 Erodium maritimum
GGATTTGTTGATTCCATATACACAATCTGTGTGCCGTCTTGGAAATCGTTGTACTGGAACTTAAGAAAAGCTCCCCAGAGCTTAGGTTTCACCGCTAAGTCAGACACTCCTTTGGCGAATGGGTAGTGTTGGAATACCGGACTGAAAGTTTCGTTATAATCAAGACCAAATTCCTGAGTGAAACCTCTTGCCACAAGCCTGGCTTTATACCTGTCAAGAGACCCATCTGCCTTTCTCTTGACTTTGAAAATCCAGCGACAACCAACAACATTACCAATAGATGGAGGCGGGACAAGATCCCAAGTATGATTCTGTTTCAGGGCCAACATTTCAGCTTCCATGGCTTCTTTCCATTTCGGACACCTGATAGCATGTGTAAAGGATGAGGGTTCTAGAGTAGGATGAGATGGACTAGTAGCTAAATATATCTTAGGCCTGGGATTGGGACGTAAGGTACATGGGTTCGATGCGGAAATGAGGTCGGCGCTGGTAAGGTGGTTGTTGTGGCAGGATCGGGATGAACAGGTTGGTCAGGTAGGGGCACAATTGGAAGAGATGAGGTTGACTAAGTGGACACATCAGGGGACGAATGGGTATGTGAGGTCGGGTCATTGGAATCCAAGGTATTAGGTGATGGTTGCACATGATCAGAAGATTGTAAGTGAAGTAAAGATGAGGAGGACATACCAAAGAGATTCGTATCCTGCCGAGGAGGACATGGTAGTGGAACCACAGTCTGAAGCGTTGGAATAGATGGAGGCATCGATGATGAGGAACTAGAATCAGAACAAGCAATAGATTTAAAAGGAAACACTTGTTCATCAAACCGAGCATGACGAGAAACATATAACCGACCTGTGGTTAAGTCAAGACATTTTTAACCCAAATGAGACGGTGAATAACCCATAAACACAAAGTTTGGACCGATAATCGAACTTATGCTTATTGTAAGGACGAAGTAATGGATAGACTGCACATCCGAAAGTTTTAAGAAAAGCAAAATCAGGAGAAGTATGATAAAGCAGAGTAAAAGGGACCTGATTGTTTAAAGATGAACTCGGAAGTCTATTAATAAGAAACACAGCAGCCTCAAAAGCATATCCCAATATTTTAGCGGTGTCCCAGAGTGAGCCAAAAGAGCAAGTCCGGTATCAACAATAACTCGGATCTTACGTTACGGGGTCCCATTTTGTTCATGAGTGTGTGGACAAGCAACACGATGTCGAATACATACTGATTGAAAATAGGTATTCAAAGTACGATATTCACCACCCCAATCTGAATTTAAAGACTTAAGTGTTGAATTAAATTATTTCTCGACAAAGGACTGAAAAAGACGAAACTTGGCAAACACATCACTTTTATAATAAATTGGGAAGAACCAAGTAAACAACGAGTAATCATCAATAAAAATCACAAAGTACTTGAAACCTGACACAGATTGCATCAGAGCAGGTACCCAAACATTCGAATCAACGACATCAAGGGGAGAACTGCTCCTGTTATTAGTCAAAGATAAAGACAACCGATGAGATTTTCCCAAGCAACAAGCATGACACTAACGAGACAAGGAACGAGTCTTCGAACACAAAAGCTGAAACTGGCGAACTAGATGCTGAAGAGACTGATAGTTAGGATGTCCGAGACGAGCATTCCAATCCTCCAAGGTGGAGAGAAAAAACAGCAATTGACGACGAAGATGAAGGAGGCTCGAACAACCTGTAGAGACTACCATTACTCGTTCCTCGGAGTAGAAACTTCTAGGAGACCCGGTCCTTCACAAAACAATCTTTATCAGTAAATTCAACCGCACATTTATTATCAGAACATAAACGTTTAATAGACAACAAAGGTTTGGTAATATGGGGGACACAAAGGACATCATTAAGGTACAACGAACGATCAGTGGCAAGTAAAGAACTAGAACCAATGTGGGTAATAGGCAACCCTACCCCATTACCAACAATTAATTTATTCATACCTTCATAGGGATGGGCAGTGCTTAAGGAGGAAAGGTCAGGGGTTACGTGATGAGTGGCACCAGAGTCTAGGTAACCAGAATGCATGAGAAGCCTATTGTGAATTTGGAGTAGCAGAATAATGACCTTGAGGCTGATGAGAGAAGTCATGACCACGACCACCTGACTGATGATGTTGAAATCACGGCCAAAATTCTGAGCATGCTGATTATATGACGAATCAAAGCGGTGGCGACAGGACGAGGCAATGTGATTGGAGAGTCCACAAATCTGACATGGAGCACGAACATTATTGAACCCGCGACGACCTCTGTTTCCATTACCTCAACCACCACGTCCCAGAAAGTGAGATGCAGAACCTGAATTAGCAGAGCCAGTATGTGGTGTAGGAGAATTGACACTAGTATGTGTCATATTAGCAAAAGGAGATGAGGTAACTTGAGAGTTGAGCAAAATTTCATATGATACAAGTTGGCCATGTAATTCTGAAAACGGAATAGGATCAGGATACTGCTGTAATGCTCCCATAATATCATTATATTCCGAGCCCAACTTGCGAAACACAATCGCAGTGAAGTCTGTATCCGAGATAGGATTTCCAGCCAAGGCAAGAGAATCAACTAGTGATTTAGCCTGATGGAGATATTGGCTAACAGACTTATCGTGTCACACCCCAAATCTGGTTTGACCGGACTCCAGACGTGAACCGGAAATTCATAATGGAAACAGTTTTAAAATAAAAAATATCATCCCAAATGCTCTTTAACAACCGAAATCGACATAAAATGAGTCTTACGCTCAGGTCCAAAAATAAATAAGTTTGGTACAAAAGGAGTAAGTCTTTAAATACTTCCCAAAACTCGGACTCTCGCTATGAGCTCCCTAGCTTCGAGATGTCCTTCTAACCAAATCACGACCAACCTGTAGGAAAAGTAGTAAAGGGGATGAGCATTTTCGTTCACAGCCACGAATACCCGTCTGACCAAGGCATACTAGTATAGCATCAACAAACCAACAGTTTAAAAAAAAGTAAAACAATTATCAACGCCCAGTCCAAACTTAGGGGAAAGCATATCTCACACCTGACACCCAACCGTCACAAGGTCAATTCTTAACATCCATACATTTACTCTCCATTTCACACAGGAAGTCACATGACATCGGTCATATCTACAACAACCAAACGCAAACACACATAATATTGCATTGAGCAACACACACAAACACCCAAGATCACAAAGGATCAACACACCTTCTGCTCAGTTTCTGATAGCAGTCCGGCTGGGCCTGGCACTGCCCCACGCACTTTCCCCGACACACAGTCGGGCCAGGCGGTCGACCTCCTCGCGGAATAAGCGCACACTTCCCGAGTGCTAGTCGGTAGGCGGGGAAAACACCTCTTCGCGGAATCTCAAGCCTCAACACTTTACCGATCGCGCGCCGAAAGGTACGACACACCTCGCGGAAAACACATCCCTCGGCACTTTACCAGCCGCGCATCGGAAGGTACGATACACTTCTCGGGCACAGCTCATGCAGGTATAACCAAAACAATCACAATCACAACCAAATATCACATGGAAAATATTACGTCGCACGCATTATTCTATTTACCACTTATTCGCTACAAATGCGGTTTCAACACTTCAAACGTGCAATAGGTCAATCACACAACCACAACATGAGTCAATAGACAAGTCACGACAATCACAGAGCACGCATAACCTACGGGTACAACCAAGTACCCACATGCAATTCTACAGCACGGCAAGTCCACAAACATATGGGCCCAACCAGGGACCCACAAGAAAATCTATATTATATCGAGAATTCATAACCTACGGACACCACTAGGTGCCCACATGCATTTACTAGTAACTTTCCGAAATCATACCAGTATTCGCTACTTTCCCTACCTCAAATGCAATCCACTCCGAATCCAAACGTAGCTCCAGAAGCGCTCGCGACGACCCGCCTAAAGCTCCCCTCTTCCGCGATCGGTGCTAAAATCTGAAATGACGAAATAACACACTTTTTAATACGCAAGCCAACTTCGATTGTTATGAAATTTACGCCCAAATGCAACCCCGACAAGTACCGATCACTCCCAAACTTCCCCATTACTCGACATTGTCAAAATGGGCCCGGAGTGGCCCATTTTGCCCGGCTTGGCGAATCTGCCCGGGATCAGGAAAACGTCCCCCGGGGCTCCGAAAATGTCCATTTTCGTTTCTACAATTCCTAATTATACTCACTCGATCCAACACAATTGGCAGAATCAATTTCCGAATTTTCATGAATTACAACCCTAATTTCGTACTTCTCAATATACAACGAAGACAATCCACAAAAGAAATTAACCTATCTTTTGTTACCGATCATCTAGCATCAAGCCTATCAACAACCATCAAACAAATCTTAGTTCCTCGCTCCTCTCCCAACTACAACCCACCACAACCAACCAATTCAAGAATTGATTATTTATATCTGAAAGTTATACAACTTTATATAACTTTCTCGTGACAGGGTATGTCGTGGCATACCCTTAACCCCCCTAAATCCTCCCTTGCTTGTGTCCCTTGCATCATCAATCAAATATAACTCTTCAAGATGCTCCCTTTTTTCTCCTTCATTTCGGAACTCCTTTCCCTCTATGAGGACTACTGCATAATAGAATCAGTAGGTAAAGGATTCGAGAAGGGATCGAACACCTCTGCCGTGTATGGAGGGGCTGGACATACGATTAGAAAGGGACACACTGCTCCGACCAAAGGCAAGACTGGACCTTCTAAGTCTCCGGTGACGGGTAAGATGCAAACCCTAAAGAATCAAGGAGGTACGGTAAAGGGCAAACGCTGAAGAGTTGTAGGGGGTGATAGGGGATCGGTACGTGACGAGGAGAGGCCGACCAAGATGGTGATTGGTCCGAACTCTGGGTCAAGGGGCAGTTTTGTTGCTTAGGAAACAACTCGATCCTTAACAACATCTCATACAAAGCCCAGAAAGCGGAAGTCAAAGGTTCAAATGGATGAGATCTTCATCCATAATCTCCCGGCTCAAACCAAAGCTACTTGGGTTCAGAATGTGTTCGGAGTTTTCGGTGAAGTGATTTCATCCTCTGTTCTGCACCAGCCGAATCAGAAAGGTAAATATTTTGGTTTTGTCAAGTTTGGTTCATCGAAAGCTGCGAGATAGGCCGTTGCCAGCCTTAACGGGCTGAAGATCAACGGAAACACTCTGCTCGTCAGCTTAGTCAGACGCCAGAAAGGAGAAAATTTTGGCTCTGTTTTCATTGTGGAAAAACAGAGTCACCCTCAAGCTTCATCCAATTCTTCTGAAGTTGCATGAGTCGACAAAACAGCTAAGGAATTCGATCAACGGGCGCCGGAATCCGGTGAACCCATCGGAGGAGTGGAAGCTTTCGGGAATCATGGGCTTATGATCTCCAGTCCCGCAATCCAAGGTATCAAGTCCCAAACAACGCAGGATTCTGATGCGATTCTCAATCAAGCTTCGGATTTATTTCCATCTACGACAACATCGGATCCACGTGATTCTTTTCCCTCTCATGCAACCAGCTCTAAGATCGTGATATCCGACTTTAATAAGGGATCTGTCGTAGATTTGATTTCAATGCCAAAAATAGCGTTGGCTTCGACCAATGTACAAAAGCTAAACGTGGAGGTGGGCCTGTCACCAGCGCAAGTCCAATTAGTGACTGGATCTGTGGTAAATGGGCTCAGTCCAAATGAGGTGTTAGTGGATGAACCTGACCATGCGAAGGTGGAGTCCAAAAATTCTCTCGTGATGAATGATCCTTGTTTGGTTGACATTGGAGGACGGGTTGGTGACGGTAGAGACAGTCCTTGGAAGGACGCCCTTCTCAGTACTCCAATATCAGTAGTGATCAAAACGATCAAGGGAAAAATCAGGGTTGTTCCTATTCTATTAAAACCCGTTCAGCAACTCAGAGCGAACAAGAACGGATAACATCGCAACGTAGAAAAGAGATTTGGAGACAGTTTGTTACCACAGGAAAGTTGGCGACTGAGTGAACTGTAGCTTGAATAATTTCCACAAGTGTCTGTTAGAGTTTCCGATTTGAGTATGGTTTGTTTTGTTGCTTTTCGTAAGAAAAGCGTTTTAGTTGCAAGACGATTTTCCTTCGGGTGGTACGTCCTCATCTTTGTAATTTATCTTAAATTTCAAAGATTAATAAATCCATTACTTATAAAAAAAATGATTCTTAATATTGACTCTTGATATTTTGTTCTCCAACAAAATTCAAGTGCCGAGTCTATGTGGCCTTTCAATTCTTCTACTCCAAGAACTAAGAATGAACTGGACCAGGCCGGCAAGTGGGCTGGAACGTGCAGCCTTGCGGGCCGGTGAGTGGCCTGGGCCATGCCAGCATCCGGACCGGCAAGCCAGCCGGACCGTGCCACCTTCCGGGCCAAAACAGTGGCCCGCCCACGTCTCCTATCGGGCCGGTCCAAGGCCGTCCCGTAGCGGTGATGATTTCGCACTCATCACACCCGCTACATCCACCCTAGGGCACTCGTATCCTACCCTGCTCGTAGCGACCCGCACATTGGTGCGTCACAGACGTTCGACCACCAAATTAACAACACACGTACAACAATTCAACGACCAAAACACAAGTCACTCAACCTCAATCACAAGCCGACAAGGCCAACAACACAACACACGCCCACCGGGCCAACCAAAGTCGAAACACGCCCACCGGGCCAACCAAAATCAAAACACGCCCACAGGGCCAATCAAATTTTAAAACTTTCTCCACTTCATTAAAACCTCATTTCTTGACATCACGTAGTTACAACCCGGTCCAGGCGTCCCCGAACTACATTGTACCCATTGATGTCAACGCCGTCACGCTCGACTACAGGGGCGCCCCTGAGTCGAGTCGCGACAGCTCAAAAACATTTCACGCAGCAACACACAATCAGTATGCTAGCAACAAAATACTGCACATACACACAAACACAAACGAGAGTCAAGACATTATGGGTCTACACACGGTTTCCGACCTGCGTACCCAACGCACGAAGGGACTTTACTGACTCGACTCTCCCCACCTAATTGACGTGCAGTCCGAGGTGTGAAACCTCGAGCTCTGATACCAAGCTGTCACGCCCCAAATTCAGTAGAACCGAACCCGGAACGCGAACTTTTAAAACAATAAAACATTTCAAGCCTTTTAAATAAATCACTTTAAAACCCTCAAGTAGTTAATCAAAATAATTATTTACAACTCAAAGTACGTCCCAACAAGCGGACAAAAGCAAAGTGTACGTCGCTAGACTCAAAAGGAAAACTCGGACTCTGCTCCTAGCTCTTCAAGCTTCGAGAGCTCACCTAGTCCATCCCGCGACCAGTACCTGTAGGAAAAGCAGCTAGGGGTGAGCGTTCGCTCACCACCACGGACAACAGACTCACTACGGCATACTTAGCAGACAATGCTGGTAACACCAACAACGACCCGACTAACACACACAAACAGTTACTTTCCTCAACCGACTCAATACTCGGACCTGTAATGTAGACCCGACGCAACGATTGACGACTTCCTCCAAAGACACGACAGATAACCACACAACACCCAAGATCACTAAGGATCGCACACCAAACAAGATCACAAAGGATCGCACTCCAACTGCTCAGTAACCCCCACGCCCTTTAGCGATCCCTATCAGGCCTGGCGGTCGACCTGTCGCCACTTTTGCCGATCCTTGTCAGGCCAGGCGGTCGACCTGTTGCACTTTTCCCGACACAAAGTCAGATTCGACTGTCGACATGTCACCGCCACGCACGCGCAGCCAGGACCCATTTCATCACGGGCGGGCCCCCTACACCGTCTGAACATGCAGACGCGTGCGATCACAAGACCCCCGTTTCATGAAGCGGGCCCCCAACCTCAGGTAACCACAATCACAATCACAACCAAAGTTCAACAAACAACAACAACACCGGTCCAACACTCCACAGGCACTCATGGCCACCCAAGACACACCAAAAGTAAAGACTCGGGCTCAACAACCCCACAGGCACTCACGGCCACCCAAAACACCAACGGTAAAACACGGGCTCAACAACCCCACGGGCACTCATGGCCACCCAAGACACCAACAGTAAAGACACGGGCTCTCATGGCCACCCAAGACACCAACAGTAAAGACACGGGCTCTCATGGCCACCCAAGACACAGCAGTAAAATACGGGCTCGCATGGCCATCCAAGACACGAATATTAAAGTACGGGCTCTCATGGCCACCCAAGACACAAACTAAACAATCAACCTCCGGGCATGGTCATATGCCTCCAGTAATTCTAATATCGATAAGTTCACTGCTCCTACGACACTACTAAGTGTCACATGCATTTCTAATGTTCGATACGTTCCCGTATCACACAACACTACCCGGTGTCGCCTGCCTTTCTAATATTCGATAAACTTACTTAACCCACGACACCCCGGTGTCACATGCAATTCTACTGTTAACTTTCCCTAATCAGGGCCGAGATCCGGCTACTTTTCCCTACCTCGTATGCTTTCTCCAAAAGCGCACCAACAAGTTCCGGCGTGATCCTGATCACTCGCCTAGCTTTCCCTTTCCTCTGTCTGCGGCACGATCTAATAAGAACGCAATTTAAATACTTTTAATAAACTTGACGCCCAAAAGTAACCCCGATAATGTCGATCACTCCATAACTTCCCAATTACTCGACATTGTCGATAATGGACCCGAAAAAGCCCGATTCGCCCGACATGGCGAATCTGCCCGGGTTTTGGAAACGCCCTTCTGGGGCTCCGAAAATTCTCGTTTTCGTTTCTACGGTCTTAGAATAATTCGAGGGTTCCTATGCACTCGACGGAATCCAATTCCGACTTCCGAGTAATTTAATTAGCGTTTCAAGTTTCTAAACCCGTCAGTTACAACTTTTACAATTTAATTCCAAATTTCGATCCGGGTGTGGATTAATCGCTTGGGGAACGTTCTAAACCACCCGAACACGACACCCTAATACCCGAGTACGTGGGCCCCACGGCCAAGGTTGGCCGTGGGTGGCTAGGGCTAAAATGGGCCCGACTCACCATGGTGGTGGCCGGCCCTATCTCCGACCGGCCAACCCATGGCAGGCCGGCCACCACACACGGTGGCCGGAGCTCCCCCTGAGCTCCCGATCACCGGAAAACGTTCAATCCTTGCTCCAAAACATCTCCAAGACGTCTCCAACGATCCCCACACCTCAAAACCACCAAAAACTACTAGATTTACTCAAATCCTAACTTTCAAAATTAAGCAAAACGAGAATCGGTTAGGTGCTCACCGTAGAGAAAGTCGATGTGAGCTCGATTCCTTTAGCTTTGAGACGATCCAATGGTTGGATGAACGAGAATCACCAAAACCCTACAGCACCACCTCTCTTTTCTCTCTTCTTTCTTCTCTCTTCTTTCTCTTTCTAAAACCTCTTTTTTTCCCTTTTTTTTGATGCTTGGCCGAACCCACCCCCTCTTGTCCTCATCTTGTTTTGCCCCAAAAACCTAACACCACCACTTGTTTGACAAGTGGCAAGGTGGGTCCCACACCTTTTTGGAAAATATCTTCTAGATATTTCCCAATCAGATTCGCGAAATTCGGACGTTTCAGGACCCGAACGTGCACTTTTTCCAAGAAATTACGAAACTTCACGGGCTACAAGGAAACGGTTCAACTAAGACTTTTGCGACGACGGCTAAGCTTTTTGGATCCAAAACGGTCCTCGAATGGACCAAAACGTCGCTCGGTTGACTTTTCCAACGAAAAGTCAACATTTCCCTAATCGGTCAGAAAGATGCCCTGAGTCCCCCGGAACTCACTTTTGTCGATATCGGGGTCAACTTAAGTCCGGTAAGACCCTCGGGGTCAATTTTAGGTTCAATTAAGTGTCTGTCTTAAATTTTTTAAATTTTCCAGTTTTTCGTAGGTTTGACTGGCGTTGACCGGGAGTGGTTATTACAATCTACCCCCCTTAAAGGAATTTCGTCCGCGAAATTTAAAATAGATGTACCTCGGGAGTCGAACAAGTCGGGGTACTTCGCGCAAACCTCGTCCTCACGTTCCCAAGTCGACTCAGCCCTGTGATGCTTCCACTGCACCCGTACCAGGCGGATAATCTTGCCACACAGGACTTGCTCCCGTGTGTCCATGATCTGAACCGGCTGCTCCACATAGGAGACATCGTCAACCACCTCGATATCTGTCCACTCAATGACGTGGGAGGGGTCCGCATTGTACTACCGCAACTGGGACACGTAGAAAACGTTATGAACTCTCCCAAGTTGCGGTGGTAACGCCAAACGATAAGCCACTGCTCCCACTATGCTCAAGATTTCGAACGGGCCAATGTACCGTGGCGCTAACTTGCCCCCGCTGCGTCTGAACCGTACTAGTCCCTTCCTCGGGCTCACCTTCAGGAACACGTGATCCCCCACTGCGAACTCAAGAGGTCGACGTCGTCTGTCGGCATAGCTCTTATGCCGACTCTGCGCGGTCTTCAACCGCTCGCGTATCAGCGCAACCTTCTCTATCGTCTCTTTGACAAGATCTGGCCCCATCAGACTCTTGTCCCCCACCTCTGCCCAACACACCGGCGATCGACACGGCCTCCCATACAACGCTTCAAACGGTGCCATCCTAATATTGGCCTGGTAGCTGTTGTTGTAGGCGAACTCGACCAACGGCAGGTGGGTTTCCCATGATCCCCAGCACACATGTCCGCATCATGTCTTCCAAGATCTTAATAGTGCGCTCGGACTGACCGTCTGTCTGGGGATGGTGTGCTGTACTGAGTAGAACCTCGGTCCCCAACGCGGTCTGCAGACTCGGCCAAAATCTGGACGTGAAACGAGGATCCCTGTCAGACACTATCGACACAGGGACCCCATGGAGACGCACTATCTCCTGAATATATAGGTTGCTCAACTTGTCGACCGGATCAGTCATCCTCATAGCCAAGAAATGGGCCGACTTGGTCAACCGATCGACTACTACCCATACGGCGTCGTGTCCCTTCGGCGATCTCGGTAGTCCACACACGAAGTCCATCGTGATATGCTCTCACTTCCACTAGGCAATCGGCAGTGGCTGCAACAATCCTGCGGGACGCTGATGTTCGGCCTTCACCTGCTGACAGATGAGACATCTCGACACAAATTCTGCGACTGCTCTCCGCATCTCGCGCCACCAGAAGTGCCGCCTGATTTCACGGTACATCTTGGTGCCCCTCGGGTGCACTGTAAGACGCGAATGATGTGACTCTCGCAACACGTCATCTTTACAGTTGCCCGGCACGAACAACCCTCCTCGATACCGTAACCCCCAATCTGCACTGATCGCCCAGCCTACCACCTCGTGACCGCTGACGACCCTCTCTCGGATCTCTGCCGTCTCGACGTCCTCCGACTACGCCTCTAACACTTGGGCAAGTAGTGAGGGCTGAGCCACCAATGAGCACATGGCCATGCCACCAGTAATCTCCTCTAACTCAAGCCCGAACGTGCTCAGTTCCCCCATCATGTCCCACTCTCGGATTGATATGCTAGCAAGACTCGGAACCGACTTCCTACTCAAGGCATCGGCGACCACGTTCGCCTTACCCGGATGGTAGTATAGCTCAAAGTCGTACTCCTCAAGCAGCTCCATCCATCGCCGCTGGCGCATGTTCATGTCTCGCTAGGAAAAGATGTACTTGAGGCTCTTGTGATCCGAGAACACCTGAAACCCCTCGCCATACAGATAATACCGCCAGCCCTTTAGCGCGAACACGACTGCTGCTAGCTCCAAGTCGTGGGTAGGATAGTTGCGCTTGTGTGTCTTCAACTGCCTGGAGCCATAAGCAACCACTCTACCCAACTGCATCAGTACACAGCCCAGTCCTTCCCCGGACGCATCACAGTAGACCTCATACCCGATCCCTCGCTCTGGCACTACCAACACTGGAGCGGTAGTCAGACAAGTCTTCAACTCCGTGAACGCACGTTCACAATCCTCTGTCCACACAAACCCGACTCCCTTGCGCGTCAACAGAGTCATCGGCGCTGCTAATCGTGCAAAGTCCTGGACAAATCGCCGATAATAGCCTGCCAACCCCAGAAAGCTGCGAATCTCGAAGACACTCGTGGGTCGTGCCCACTTCGAAACCGCGTCGATCTTTGACGGATCGACCAGTATACCGTCACGGGATACAATGTGACCGAGGAATTTCACCTCAACGAGCCAAAACTCGCACTTCTCTAGGTTAGCATATAGCTGATGCGTGCGTAGCAGGGTTAGAACGGTTCTCAGATGTACCTCATGTGCCGCCTCACTCTGCGAATAGATCAGGATGTCGTCTACGAACACCACCACAAACTGATCTAAGTACGGCCGGAATATACTGTTCATCAGATCCATGATCGCTGCAGGTGCGTTCGTCAGTCCAAACGGCATCACCAAGAACTCGTAATGCCCATAACGTGTCCGGAATGTAGTCTTTGCGACGTCCCCCTCTCAGACTCGCAACTGGTAATATCCGGATTGCAGACCGATATTCGAGAAACATGTTGACCCTCTCAACTGGTCGAGCAAGTCGTCAATCCTCGGTATCGGGTATCGGTTCTTCACCGTAACCCGGTTCAGCTTCCGGTAATCTATACACATCCAAAGCTCTCCACTCTTCTTCTTCACGAAGAGTGCTGGTGCTCCCCACGGCGATACGCTCGGACGGATAAATCCCTTCTCCTGAAGCTCCTCGAGCTGACGCTTCAGCTCAGTCAACTCTGCCGCCGCAAACCTGTAAGGCGCCATCGATATCGCTGCCGTTCCCGGCACCAGTTAAATCCCGAACTCCACCTCACGCTCCGGTGGCAACCCGCTCAACTCCTCAGGAAAGACCTCAGGGAACTCGCATACCACTCACGGTAACTCTCGGCTCTGCACAACCGATACTTCCTCCACTACGGACAACGCCGACAGGAGAACCCCGCTCTTACTACCCAGGACACACGTCACCTTCGTGCTGCCCACTGACACTGTCACTCATCGCCTGTTGTAGTCGATATTGGCTCGGTACTTCACCAGCCAATCCATTCCCAAGATCACGTCAAAGGTCGTCATTCCCAGTACGAGGAGGTCACCTGGGCAAGGACAGTCTGCGACTCTAATTTCGCCGGCACAACAGACCCTAGTCAACGATACTCCACCCCCAACTGGGGTGTCAAGGCACAAGGGTGGACTCAACGGCTCTAAGCTCAACCCCAACCTCTCAGCACAACTCAACGAAATAAACGAGTGCGACGCCCCGGTGTCAAATAAGAATAACGCCCATAAATGATACAATAAACACGTACCCTGAATGGTCTCGCGATATGTAGTGGATCCTGGGGCCCGGGAGTCGGTAACTGCGTACACTCTTCCCTGCGACGACTGCTGCCTCTGACCCGGCGCACTGACTGCTGGATACCCAGATCTCTGTTGTTGTCTCGGGACTGGCGCGCTCGTAGACGGTTGTGAGAACCTGGACTGTTGGCTCTGACGAGGGCGACCCCTGGGTGACTGTACTGCACGCGACTGTTGCGGTCGCTGCGCTGACGTTGCCCCCAACGGCTCACGGCACCATGCAATAGTGTGTCCAACCCGGCCGCACCGGAAACAGCTGGTCTCGTCGGCTCTCGACCCCGTGTCCATCGGACACTCTCGCTGTATGTGGCCTGGCTGCCAGCAACCAAAGCATCTCGGCCGTCTATCTGAAGTGACTGGCCCCACTGATGCTACCACCCTGTCCGTCTCGCTTCGCCCTGGTGAGCCTATGGCCGGAAGAACCCCGTGGTCCTCTGTCTCCTCGGATCCCGGGACTCGGACGGCCCTGCACCGCTGGTCGGTCGCTGTCGAACCTCACGGGTCCTGCCTGTATCTCGGAGACCCTGTTCCATTGTCGTTGCCATGTCTACGAGCTCTGAGTACTCCCGCAACCTCAAGGCGAGGACTCGATCCCGAATCACCGGCCTCAGTCCCCCCTCGAACCGCAGGCAACGGTTCTGCTCCATCGCCACCATTTCTGGCGCGAATCTGGTCAGGGCCGTGAATCTGGCCTCGTATTCTGCCACTTACATCCCCTCCTACTGCAGTTCCAGGAACTACCGATGTCGGTCCACCCGAGCCGACTCGGGGAAATACTGCGCCAAAAAGACCGTCTAGAAGACATCGTATTCGTGCCCGACTTTGTCCCTCACACGCCCCCACCAGTGGTAGGCACCGTCCTTCAGCTGATGAGCTGCAAAGAACACTCTTCTGCGGCCATCCTCGATACCTGAGGTGTCCAGGTCCCGCGTGACCTGCTCCAGCCATCTCTCGGCTAGGTCTGGGTTCGGCCCCCCCCCCAGCTTCATAAAGTCCAGCAGTGTCCGGGTCGTATGGTCCTCAGCCTGAACGGGCCTCGCTGGGACCGCTGCTGTCTCCGGAGCTGGCGATGCCGACTCTCTACTGGCGATGATCGCCACCAAACTCTGCATTGTCTAGGTCAGCTCGTCCAGGGCGGTCGTAGTGGGAGGGTCTGCGACCGGCGGGACATTGGGCGTGCCCGTAGATGGTCCCGCGTCGCTCCTCCTGTCTTCTCCGACAGGAGTACCCTGGGCCTCCGCGTACTCAGCGGGCTCAACGGTGGGCACCCGTCCTGGTGTCCCTGCTGACCGTCCCCGCCTGCCTCGCGCGGGCGCCCGTCCCCGTGTCACGGCTGATCGTCCTCGTCTGCCACGAGCCATGTGTCAGTATCCTCTGCACGGATACACGCAAAGGTTCAGTTTGCGAACTTATATAATGACAACATGCTCAAATACACTAGCGTTCACACGGTCTACGTCTATCCTAACGTACTTGTTAGGACAACGTCACACCGCTCACGCTATTAATATTTAAACCATAATAACACGTAAGAGAAACCTCAAATAGACTGCACAAACGTGTACCAAGTCACGCAACACGACACGAAACAAAAGAATTTGAAAGCAGCTGACTGGACCAGGCCGGCAAGTGGGCCGGACCGTGCAGCCTTCCGGACCGGTGAGTGGCCCGGGCCGTGCCAGCTTCTGGACCGGCAAGCCAGCCGGGCGGTGCCACCTTCCGGGCCGGCAAGCCAGTCGGGCCGTGCCACTTTCCGGGCCAAAACAGTGGCCCGCCCACGTCTCCTATCGGGCCAGTCCAAGGCCCGTCCCGTAGCGGTCACGATTTCGCACTCATCACACCCGCTACGTCCACCCTAGGGCACTCGTATCCTACCCTGCTCGTAGCGACCCGCACATTGGTGCGTCACAGACGTTCGACCACCAAATTAACAACACACGTACAACAATTCAACGACCAAAACACAAGTCACTCAACCTCAATCACAAGCCGACAAGGCCAACAACACAACACACGCCCACCGGGCCAACCAAAGTCGAAACACGCCCACCGGGCCAACCAAAATCAAAACACGCCCACAGGGCCAATCAAATTTTAAAACTTTCTCCACTTCATTAAAACCTCATTTCTTGACATCACGTAGTTACAACCCGGTCCAGGCGTCCCCGAACTACATTGTACCCATTGATGTCAACGCCGTCACGCTCGACTACAGGGGCGCCCCTGAGTCGAGTCGCGACAGCTCAAAAACATTTCACGCAGCAACACACAATCAGTATGCCAGCAACAAAATACTGCACATTCACACAAACACAAACAAGACTCAAGACATTACGGGTCTACACATGGTTTCCGACCTGCGTACCCAACGCACGAAGGGACTTTACTGACTCGACTCTCCCCACCTAATTGACGTACAACCGAGGTGTGAAACCTCGAGCTCTGATACCAAGCTGTCACGCCCCAAATTCAGTAGAACCGAACCCGGAACGCGAACCTCTTAAAACAATAAAACATTTAAAGCCTTTTAAATAAATCACTTTAAAACCCTCAAGTAGTTAATCAAAATAATTATTTACAACTCAAAGTACGTCCCAACAAGCGGACAAAAGCAAAGTGTACGTCGCTAGACTCAAAAGGAAAACTCGGACTCTGCTCCTAGCTCTTCAAGCTTCGAGAGCTCACCTAGTCCATCCCGTGACCAGTACCTGTAGGAAAAGAAGCTAGGGGTGAGCGTTCGCTCACCACCACGGATAACAGACTGACTACGACACACTTAGCAGACAATGCCGGTAACAACAACAACGACCCGACTAACACACACAAACAGTTACTTTCCTCAACCGACTCAACACTCGGACCTGTAATGTAGACCCGACACAACGATTGACGACTTCCTCCAAAGACACGACAGATAACCACGCAACACCCAAGATCACTAAGGATCGCACACCAAACAAGATCGCAAAGGATCGCACTCCAACTGCTCAGTAACCCCCACACCCTTGTCAGGCCAGGCGGTCGACCTGTCGCCACTTTAGCCGATCCCTGTCAGGCCAGGCGGTCGACCTGTTGCACTTTTCCCGACACAAAGTCGGATTAGGCTGTCGACCTGTCACCACCACGCACGCGCGGCCAGGACCCCTTTCCTCACGGGCATGCCCCCTACCCCGTCTGAACATGCAGACGCGTGCGATCACAATACCCCCGTTTCATGAAGCGGGCCCCCAACCTCAGGTAACCACAATCACAATCACAACCAAAGTTCAACAAACAACAACAACACCGGTCCAACACTCCACAGGCACTCATGGCCACCCAAGACACACCAAAAGTAAAGACTCGGGCTCAACAACCCCACAGGCACTCACGGCCACCCAAAACACCAACGGTAAAACACGGGCTCAACAACCCCACGGGCACTCATGGCCACCCAAGACACCAACAGTAAAGACACGGGCTCTCATGGCCACCCAAGACACCAACAGTAAAGACACGGGCTCTCATGGCCACCCAAGACACAGCAGTAAAATACGGGCTCGCATGGCCACCCAAGACACGAATATTAAAGTACGGGCTCTCATGGCCACCCAAGACACAAACTAAACAATCAACCTCCGGGCATGGTCATATGCCTCCAGTAATTCTAATATCGATAAGTTCACTGCTCCTACGACACTACTAAGTGTCACATGCATTTCTAATGTTCGATACGTTCCCGTATCACACAACACTACCCGGTGTCGCCTGCCTTTCTAATATTCGATAAACTTACTTAACCCACGACACCCCGGTGTCACATGCAATTCTACTGTTAACTTTCCCTAATCAGGGCCGAGATCCGGCTACTTTTCCCTACCTCGTATGCTTTCTCCAAAAGCGCGCTAACAAGCTCTGGCGTGATCCCGATCACTCGCCTAGCTTTCCCTTTCCTCTGTCTGCGGCACGATCTAATAAGAACACAATTTAAATACTTTTAAGTTCGCAGACATAAACTGGAATTTAATAAACTTGACGCCCAAAAGTAACCCCGACAATGTCGATCACTCCCAAACTTCCCAATTAATGGACCCGGAAAAGCCCGATTCGCCCGACATGGCGAATCTGCCCGGGTTTTGGAAACGCCCTTCCGGGGCTCTGAAAATTCTCGTTTTCGTTTCTACGGTCTTAGAATAATTCGAGGGTTCATATGCACTCGACGGAATCCAATTCCGACTTCCGAGTAATTTAATTAGCGTTTCAAGTTTCTAAACCCGTCAGTTACAACTTTTACAATTTAATTCAAAATTTCGATCCGGGTGTGGATTAATCACTTGGGGAACGTTCTAAACCACCCGAACACGAAACCCTATTATCCGAGCACGTGGGCCCCACCCGGCCAACCTTGGCCGTGGGTGGCTAGGGCTAAAATGGGCCCGGCTCACCATGGTGGTGGCCGGCCGGCCACCACACACGGTGGCCGGAGCTCCCCCCGAGCTCCCGGTCACCGGAAAACGTTCAATCCTTGCTCCAAAACGTCTCCAAGACGTCTCCAACGATCCCCACACCTCAAAACCACCAAATACTACTAGATTTACTCAAACCCTAACTTTCAAAATTAAGCAAAACGAGAATCGGTTAGGTGCTCACCGTAGAGAAAGTTGATGTGAGCTCGATTCCTTTAGCTTTGAGACGATCCAATGGTTGGATGAACGAGAATCACCAAAACCCTACAACACCACCTCTCTTTTCTCTCTTCTTTCTTCTCTCTTCTTTCTCTTTCTAAAACCTCTTTTTTTCCCTTTTTTCTGATGCTTGGCCGAACCCACTCCCTCTTGTCCTCATCTTGTTTTGCCCCAAAAACCTAACACCACCACTTGTTTGACAAGTGGCAAGGTGGGTCCCACACCTTTTTGGAAAATATCTTCTAGATATTTCCCAATCAGATTCGCGAAATTCGGATGTTTCGGGCCCCGAACGGGCACTTTTTCCAAGAAATTACGAAACTTCACGGGCTACAAGGAAACGGCTCAACTAAGACCGCTGCGACGACGGCTAATCTTTTTGGATCCAAAACGGTACTCGAATGGACCAAAACGTCGTTCGGTTGACTTTTCCGGTGAAAAGTCAACATTTCCCAAATCGGTCAGAAAGTTGCCCTGAGTTCCCCAGAACTCACTTTGGTCGATATCGGAATCAACTTAAGTCCGGTATGACCCTCGGGGTCAATTTTAGGTTCAATTAGGTGTCTGTCTTAAAAAATTTTAATTTTCCTGTTTTTCGCAGGTTTGACTGGCGTTGACCGGGAATGGTTATTACATGGAAACTGTGGATTTATAAAACCTCGCTGATAAAAAAAAAAACAATAGTTATGGTTTTTAGATTGGGGAAAGGTACATGTTCAATGGTTGGCCAAGAGTTGCAAGCATTATTTCAGAAGTAATAAAGCAAACCAACAAGAGAAGAATCAATACACATTGCAAGGGCAAGCTGATGTAGTCTCATCTATATTATTTGGTCTTGCAGGTTATGAACCAATGGGCTTGATTGTTTTTTTTCCAATAGGCAAATTTTCATTGATAAACCCTCTTTTGAGGTAAAAGAGGATAAGAAAAAAACAACAACAAAAACAACCCAAGATAATCATATTCCATCTATAAGGGATCAACTACAACAAAAAGGAAAGGATTCAAATATTCACAAACAAAAGCAATGAATAAACTTTTCTTGCAAGGCAAGCCACCTGACTTGCACTCCAAGAAACACAAAACCGCCCAAGCAAACGGCATCAATAGCTTCCAGATGACCTTTGATGCTCAAACCAATACCAGAACTGAGGTGTAAATTTGTAGAGAACAAGAGGATCACAACAGAGAAGAAAAAAAACTCAAGGATTCAGCTTAGAATGAATGCAGCTTCAGCAACAAGGAAAAGAAGCAAGGAAGTGGATGATCTGCAAACTTGAATAGATCAGCAACAATGAGATACTTCAAGGAGAAGGGGGCTACAAAACCCAGCTTCAGATACAAGGAGAAGAAGCAAGGAAGGGCAGCAGCTGACAAGGATAGGCTCCAAGAAAAAGCCACACTCAAAACCTAAAAAGAACTTACCCACACACAACAGCAAAGCGGGAGACCTAAAATTACCCACACACAAAGCAAACAAAGAACCAGACTAAAAGGGACCTAAACTACCTTACTAAAGCTCACAACACTTCCCATACCCATCACAGGCCCTTCCCAAATGTTGTGTTGGTAGATAAGAAACAGACAATTTGATTGCAATATAAAACGGTAATGTGGAACTAATTAGGATGCTTTTAGCAATTGTTCGCCCATAAGAGGCGTAGTGACGGTAATTGTTATTATCTAAGTTAATTAATATGTTATGATGATTCACTCAATTATGTAGAAGAAGTCCTGCTCAACCATTAAGATCAAAAGTATATGTTTATTTAAAGTACGCACACGTTAAGGAAGTCACGCTCAACGTACGGCAAAAAGTGTAAAAAGTGCCCAATATGCCATGTGTCTATCGAGGAACGCTTATCTATGGAGGGTCAAAAACGTAAACATTAAAAGTATGTACAATGGTGAAACTTATTAATGACTACTGTTTACTGTTTATATGCTGACAGTGTATAATAGTGAGTTTGCACATACGGAATCAATGTCTAAACATATCGGGTCCATAAATGGAGTTCTCGATAAAATAATCCTACATCAGTCGGTTGTGACTTTCGAGACGACCTTTGTCAATCTATCGTCGGGAAGGTTCCCCACTTTAGATCCTTCACTTCATTGCGTCGATCCATAGCATTGCTCTCTCTATCGCTCTCTCATCCCTTCGCCGGATTCATGCCCCCATTGCACGAATGTTGGCTTCCAACTCCTACACAGCTCAAGACTCGTCGTCAAACATATTTTCATCGGAATTTGTGAGAGAAATTTGGAATTTTGAGAGAGAAAGTTGAGAGATATGTTGGTGGTTTGATGAATGAGATGGGATATTTATATATGGTGAAATTTTGATTATTTTTGGTTAAAATATAGTTTTATGTATTTTAAAATATATATATACCTGTTTATGACCTTTAGGGCCAACGATCAATTTTTTCCACCGACATGACACATGACAGCCATCCATTGGCTTACGAGCGACCCGTGAGTCGCGACCCACGATTGTGAGTCGCAAGTCGCGGCTTTGACCCACTATTTAGTAGGTCGGAACCGCGAAAGTCGCACACCACAGCGTGCAACTTGCTGATCCGACCCACTAAATAGTGGGCTGCAGATCATTGGTCGCGTCGTGGGTCACTCCGATGTAGGTGCTCTAATGGTATATGGTTTTAGCACAATGACAGGAATGTGTTATTGGTTAAGGTATATCATATCATTACATGCATCAGAATTTGTAAAAGAGAACTCAGTACCGTATGACATCAACGGTTGGAACCTTCTGTTACATCGACTTGGAATATCAGTAGACATGGATGCTCGGGATCAAATCCGACATATACTCGCTCAGGATCATGTTTCCCCATATACTCACGGCTAAACCTCCGATAGGTTGGACCCATTCATTGCTTTTTAAGTTGATTTATACTTCGTATTTATGTGTAAACTATTTGGGTTAGCCAAACAACGCTTTTTTGAAACGGGTAACCGGGAGGTGCATTAAAGCAAATAAGAAATCATACATGGTAGAGCGTAACTGCCTTAGGTTCCAGATATATGTCTGGCCCGACCGTAGCAAGCCCAGCGCTCATGGACCCATAAAAATAGCCTACTTGATATCGTAGACAACACCTGAGGACATCCCCTTGTCGACGTCTAAAAAAACGAGACATAAAGAAAATTGTCCAAAACAAGATAGAAACCAAATTGTTCCAACGAAAAACAGAGTAATGTAAAAACAACCAAATGTAGAGTGCTGTGAATGCGGGCTTCCCGAGACCTCCCAGCACTGGCTGTCCGGGGATTGTGGGTATAGGCCAATAGCGGCCAGACTCACCCCCGCCGGGTCTTCTCATTCCTGTATAGGAGGTTGCCCTGCCTCCGCTTGATTCATCTGGTTCTCCTTGGTCTTCTCCGGCTCATACTCTCTTGGGGTGGGGCCCATCAGTTCCAAAGGTTTCTTTGACCTGGGAGCTCTAGCACACAGTTGCCCGCTCCTCGTTTTCATGCTTGTCTTTATTGCCTTTGCTCTGATGGGACCTGCTTTTCCAGACAGCTCATGTGGATCTTTCTCCTTCCCTGCATGTATACCCAGGGCATCTGCAAATCTGTCTAGACAAAGAGCACCCCCAGCATTGTGGACGTTAGCCAGGTTGTTAGGCTTTGTAAAACCCGGCGGCCCCCATATGCTCTCAGGGATCCTCCATGCACAGTATTGACCGCCCCTGATAGTCTTGTACCCCCATGGAAGCCCAGGGTTCGGCGGAGGATGGCCAATCTTGATCTGGAGTTCTGGGATTCCACATGACGCGTTTCCGTCAAAAAGACGACGTCCGGTTTGAGGCGACCAACCAAGTCCTTGAGTTGGCGATGGTTATGGTCCGTCCCCAACTCGCAACAGTTCCAAGCAAGGAATGTCGGCATGCAAAAAGAGGGGATACAAATAGTACTCCCTGACTCCCGAGGAGAATTCGGAACAGACAAAACCAGTCGACAACCAATAGAGAATCGATACAAACAATGTAATAGATCAAAAATACACAGCTGAAACCAGAGAGGGTCGTTGTACCTGAGTAGCCGAAGAGCCTTGATCGACGGTGGGCAAAGCGCTGCCGGGAGGCCGAGACGCGTGACGAGACTCCGCGAAACGACGAGAGGCGGACGCAGGTGATCGACGAGGCCGCGATGAGGTAGAAACGCCGTGATTACAAAGACGATGATCGGACGAATAAGATGTAGAATCTGGAGCAGATTCCCAGTGATCGCGTCGAGCAGAAGCAGATCGACGACAGTAGGATTGTACCCCTGAAGGGTTTTGGGAGGAAACCCTAAGAAGATTTCGGGGAGAGCATTTTTTTACTATTGTATGTCAAACAACGCTTAATAAGATTGTTGGGGTTTGAACTTAATACATATTGCTCCATGTGTTTTAATATGCACTAGGTCAAATTTCTTACCATCAACTATATGAAAATATTTTAAATAAGTCATTTTAGGTAGAGGCTATTAAAATAGTGTGAGGAATAAATTGGTATGTTGCGATGATTAAATAAAGCAAACCTAAATTAGTAAGGAGGGAAATAATGTTGGGTTAATTACTTTTTTATCTTTTTTATTGGTAACATACCTTTTGTATCCTTACGTTTCGTAATGTTTAATGACAATTACTCTATTTTGGTAATTGTCATTTAGTACCCTTTATGAGTTGGTCAAACAGAACATTTAATACCCTTTATGATTTATTCACATATCATTTACTACCCCTTATGTATTGGTAACAAAAATTTAATACCCCTTATGAATCGGTCACAAATCATCAAAATGACGTAAACATGATCACAATTTTGTTTAGAGCGTTACCATTACACCAGGGGTACTAAAGCAGTGTTATTAATAGTAAAGGGGTACTAAAGATAATTAACCCAATAATGTTCATGTTTTGACGGTTCAGTTTCATAAGCTGATTACACATCATTGTTCTCTTCTAAACTTGGTAGCTTAATGTGATGGATTCTCTGTGGTGCCTTCAAATGTATGTCAATAAGACGGCACCCTCTGACAGAACAGTTATTTAACTGTGTCATTTTCTCCTGCCCACCGAATCTCAATAAAACAATCACATAAGCCGGCCTTTACAAACACTATAAATGTTTCTTCGACTATTCCTCTCACTCTACTGACCACACGAGTACTTTAACCGTTACGATTGCGTTCAACAAAGAACATACCGTACACACTTATGTCAGGAGGTTGTACTTACTCAGCTCGTACATCAAACACTACGCATCGTGTGGTACCCACACCAAGTTTCAATAGGAGAAGAGGAACCGTTTCGGTTGGGGGTATTGAAAGCTTTGCCCTTGAGGCCTCAGAACAAAGCTGAAATGAGAACTCTACTAATGTCATTTGATTAGAAAATTAAAAGCTGATATTACTTTTTTTTGTAGTTTGAGATAAGAGCAATGTCCCAAGGGTTCCTTAGGATTGCATTTCTATAGCCTGTGGGAGATGGAGTTGAGAGGCAAGGCACTTGGTTCCAGATGCCAAGAATCTTCCGGTATGCGATAGCGATCAGCTCCGGCACAACGAAAGCTGGGAATCAGATGAGAGAAGCACGGCATCTCTGATTCCGGCACCACCCGAACCAGCTCGAAACCATTCCGTTTCTGCCTCGTGAAGAAGGTCAAGCAACCCTCAACCTCCACTAACCTTGCTACCTTGACGCCATCCCCATCCGATAGGATCTCCGCAACCAAACATCGGTCACTCCTGTAATCACACTCGCCGTTCCAGCTCTCGTACATGGCCCAAACCTCCCCTGTACTTGGGTAAATGCTGTAACATAGCCCCTCAGACTTGACCTGAACCAAATGTGAAAACTGTGACGTTTCCAGAACAGCACTCATCTGGCTGAGCCTGAACAATCCGCATGTAACCGGTGAGCGCTCCGGATCAAGAACTGGTCCTGGTTCCAAGTATGTCACACGCACTCGAGTCTCAGAAACAACCCTGTCAATTCTAGTGTATTGCTGAGGCTTACTGTCTTCTCCACAGTATACAGCCCAGACCTGACCTGCCTCAAAAGCTCCACCCTCTCTGTTCTGCTCCAACTCATAGAGTTCTTGAGTAGCCACATCTTGATCGCTCGATTCATCGTGTTCTTGATCAATGTTCAGGTAAGCAGCAACCTTGTTAGACCCAGAATCTCCACACTCAATTCGAGTCTCATCCTTGTAACCTTCCCAAGACTTTTTCCTCAAATCGAACTCAGAGCGCTTTTCTCGATCTGAAAGCACGTGGTACGCACCATGGACGAGCTCTAGAGCCAAATCAGTGCCCGGGAACTTGTTCTTGATGGCCTGCAAGATTGGGACGAGCTTCTTGTAACGAGAATGGACATGAGAGGATGTTGAAGAGGGCGTGAGCTCCAGAACCCTGTAATGATCAGTCGTGGAGAGACCTGGTAGCTTGAGAGTGAGGGCGGATACGAGAATGTCACAGACCGTCAACATTGGACCAATGTCGTCGAGGTCTGGACATAGATGCTTGGCTTTCAGCAACTTGTCTCTGGCGCCAATGTAGTCCTCACTCACCATCAATGTCTCGGCCACATTCACTTCTCTGATAGCCTCGATTCTGTTTCGATTCACCGTGAGATCACGACAAGACATTGCTATCGGACCGCCAATTGCTGGAAAGTGTAAAAATTTCAAGGTTTTTGATCAGGAAGATTGGAAAAATGGTTGTGGTGTTGATCAAACTTGAACAAGCTCACCAACCCAGACACAGAAACAAAACAACGGCTCCAATTGTCAAGGCATTGATTGGACATGGGAAGAAAATAAGTTGCGTGAATGTACTGAAGCTGAACCAGCTAGTACCACTACCGTTCAGCACACCAAACACATGTCTTGCTTATACATACATCTCCAACTATATGTTTATCTCTTTTGTGCTTTTTCAAGTATAAGCTTACAATCATATGTTATGTCTAGTTATGATTTTTTTAACTCATTTTTTGAAAAAGTATGTTAGAGTCATATGTGGTGGCCAATGATGCAACAACTGTGTGTGGTAGTAGGCTCCAAGGAGGTTTACCTAAAAAACAATGAATTGAATGAGCCTCTAATAACTCAAGCTTAGAAAAAAAAATTCTCTCTCGTTACATCGGGTGTCTCTCCCGAAAAACCCTAGCCCTAGCTTTAGCCTTATGGAACTCTCTGCCAACGTCGCTGACAATTGTGTTGCTACTGTTGCCGGCCTTGTCCCATCGTCGCTTGCACCCATGTAGTTCTCGGTTCGTGTGCTTCCTCCTTGCCCATGTTCTGATATGGTGTCTTCCTTTAAACCAAGACGCAGACAGAGATCGAAGCAACATCCATCTGGTGTAGCTTCTCCGATCTCCCTCTCATCACGTCTGTTACTCTCTTGCCGCAACAATCCACGACACTCATGACCTTTTCGTCGGGGTTCTCTGCTTCGACCAATAAGCCACGACGAGGTCGTCTTCTTAAGGTCTCAATTGTTGCTTCCTCTACAAGAAACGCTAGGGCTGGAAATCCTCCGCCAACCACCAACCTTGCTGAGGGTTTGAAGGGTCTGGCACCGTCCACGGTGGTTCCCAGTCCTGCTCCACCCGATGTCTCGTCGTGTCTGCCTGCTCCATTTGGTTCCACGCCTCTCCTGCCTGGCACTACCGGTTTATCGTCTCCCCCACATTATCGACATCCTCTGCGTGGGAAAGCACCCATGGTCGAGCCGGGAGGGAAGAACTGGAGGCTCTCTGCGAGGCACATATAATCCCTAATGCGGAGAGCAACCCAGTAATTCCAGCCATGTCACTATGCCTCCGAGGATGGTCCTTCATCGCAGGACCTTCAAATCAAAGGAGGTCAGTTCTACATCAGGCGTACTACCGTGCAGGATCCCCTCGAATCTACCATAACTACCCTTCAATACGATTTCTCATCATGCTCGTTGGAAGAGGAGGAAGAGGTCGAGGTACTGGTGACGTACTTCCTAGTGAGCCTCTCCAGTAGTTTTTCATGATGGGAAAACTGTGGGCCTCGAAATTTCCTCGGAAGGAGGTCTTGCTCCGGATCATCACTAAAGCTTGAGGGAAGTCGGATGAGGTCTTGGTGATCAAGTACATCGTTACCAACCTCTTTGGGTTCTACTTCGAATCGGAGGAAACCCGTGTTTGGGTCCGGGGGAACGAGCCTTGGTGCTTTAATGGGTCGTCGATTCTGCTAGGGGATTTAGATTTAATGGCTAAGGATCCCCTTACCCTGGAACGCCTTTAACTCTGGGTTCATGCTCATAGTCTTCCTTCATTAGTATGGACCCGAGAAACGGGTGAGACGATCGGCTCTGCCATGGGGATGTGCATCGTTATTCCGTGCGACCAATAGGGCCTCTACTGGGGAGGACAGTGAAGGTCCGTTTTTGGCACCTAGTGGGATGCCACCTACACCATCAACTGCTGCTCTGTTTTCGAGAATTTCCCAACCCGGTTCATGTCTCGCTTACCCATACAAAGCTACCCTCATTATGTTTTAATCATAGATTGATCCGCCATGGAATCACTAAGTGTGACCGAGAGATGGTTGGTACCCCACGGTTCGAATCGTCTATGCTGGAGTTTCATAAAGAGCGGGACACTAGGCCATATGCGACGGAATGGGGTCAGTAGGGGTCTCAGCAACCCTTATCCCTGAGTGCTGCACCTAAGGGCACCTTGCATTGAGGAAGGGGCCCAATTGTATCCCTGAGTACTGTACCTAGTGGTACAAGTCCGCGGGGTACCAGCCAAACCCTAAGGGTGGACCCGAGTTGGAAGAATTTGGTGGCCGACCAGTTCTCTAGTAACTAGGAAACCGAACACTTAGACCTACCTGCGCATAGATATAGAACTGGGACTGAAGCAAAAGCTTGAGCAGGAGTTGGGGGAGTGAAGATGTGTCTGCTAGTGAACCTAGAGATGATCAAGTCAGGGTTGAGAAGCAGCCCTGCCAGGAGGAATGAAAGGGACTGGCCCTTTGAGGGATCCCTGGTAAGAGCTCTGCCTCCCTTTGAAGTAGGTCAGTCGCACTCTATATAGTATGCAGCGTTTAGGCAATACTTTGAGCAGTCATAGTCAGTTTCACCATAGTTTAGTTGTACTTGGCATATATGGCTTTTTCAACACCTTTTGTAACGGTTCAGTGTTCTCAGAGTTATATGTATAGAGACCTTCTAGGGCACTACACAATGTAATGACTATTTTAGTATTATCTTAATGAAATATATGCATCTTTCCGTGAAAAAAAAACTCATTTTTTGAAGTGTATCACAACATTAATGAAATTTTATTACAAGTTGGACTATAATTTTCATATGTTAGACTTTTTTTCTAGAAAGGAAGAGACATAGGATTTTTAATTCAATGCAATTGCTCCAACAGACATTAGATTGTTTAAGATCATAGAACCTATGTTCCAGATTATATTTTGTATCGTGAAAATGAAGAAAAAAAATAAAACACAATAGCAAATACAAAAAATTAGAGATTATGTGATGCTAGTTTTTATGAAACCCATAAAATTAGTGGTGGGGCATTCTGGTCTCCGGAGTTCGTCATCAGGTCAATCCTCAACGACATACCATAAAAGGACAGCTCAACCTCAGACACGCCAGCCCTAAATCGGGGAACATAATGAAGCAACTTCATAGGAGAAAGAAGAAAGAGAGATAAGAAAGAAAAAAAATAATAAGGAGAGAAACGAGAGGGAGAGAGTTTCCATCGACAATTGCAACTAGAGTTTTTAGGTGTTTTCTCTTCGCAGAACTTGTGAGGTTCTTTCTCCAAAAAAACAAATGGTAGGGAAATTATTTTTTAATAATATCTTGATTCATAAAATTTACTAGTTAGATAATTTTGTCATTATAAAAAAAATTGAACATGTTATAAAACGGTACACTAAGATTGTAAATTGTGACAATCATTGGCTAATTAAGCCTCTCAACTTTGAAAGCGATGAAAACTCAAGAGCAGAGTCATGGGAGGAGGAAGGAGGTGCAACGTTTGTCTTTCTCCTCCTTCTGCTCGGTTTTTCTTTCTTCGTATGCCACTTACTACAACCTATTTCCACGAGTTAGAGAGGTATTGGTTCTCAGGTTTCAGATCAGATTCATGATTCCGTAAGTCATGGGTTTTCAAAATCCAAACCTTAGTCTGATTTGGTTGCTACGGGTGAGAATCAATGTGGGATTGGCGACCGTGATTAGCGTGGGGAGGTTTCCTATGTTAATGTTGTCACAGATTCTCGCGTATCGTGTGGGGAAAATGACGTTGATACAGTTATCAATGGGTTGGTTGTAATGAATGGGCTTGGGGATGGGCTAGAACACTTGATCCCAAGTTGTTGTCCTTTGACAAGGCCGAATGGATTGGTTGGTGAATTTAACTTAGGAGCCGGGTTGCTTTTGGGTCAAGAAACTCGAGTTCCACCATCGGGTCATGCAACCCAAACAAATGTGGCCCATTCTCTCGGATTTGGTTCGAATATGGGGGTGTCGAACCGTGCTCAGGGTGTAGTGATCACATTTCTGCATGTCAGACATCATAACAAGTAGCAATTAGTGATCCTATCAGGGATCATCAGAGTCCATGGAAGGAGGTTATTCTCCAACCTCCGAAATGTATGCCTCCGTTTAAGGGTCGTCATTCGAAGCAGACACCGTCTAGAGTTTAAAATCGTCAGAGTCAGCCTTCAAAGTTTTTAGCAAATTACTATACTATTGAAATCAAACTAGATCGTTCTTTGGATCGTGAGAGACTTGTAAATACCGTGGACGTTGGAAAGCATATTTTACAAACTCAATCCGCTTAACTAGCTCATTCTGCTAAAGCTTTTGATGTTCCGAACTTGACTTCGGAAGGTGAAGAGTGGGTCCTTGATGGTTGATTTTACGATCTATTTTTATTTTTGTTTCGGGTTTTGTTTCCGCAGCTCCTTTTGAGAGCTCCCATGTAATGGTTGCCTTTGGTTAGATCTTCCTTGGATCTATTTTTTTTATAATAAATTTTTTCGAGCTTATGCACAAAAGAAAAAGATTATAAATTGTAAATCAAAAAAATTGTAAATAGTAATCATCCAAAATATATATGTCTTAAGGGTTTATGTGGTTATATTTCTATTATAAGGTCTAAATTTAAATACTAAATTTCTTCTGAAATTGTGTCCTTGACTAGAACATAAAATATAAATTAGTATAACAAAATTTGAAAAGAAGAAACAATAAAAAAAAGTCTAGGGGTTTAGAGAGAGTCTAAGAGACTAATCGTTCCGAGTTTTTCTTTTCTTTTTTTGAGTGATTTTTTAGTCTTTGGTGTCGTCTAGTACGTCTTCCTTGTGATGAGAGCCAAGGATATTCGTCTAGGACTAAGAAGAGCCATGGGAATCCATCGAGAACGAGGTTTTGAGTGTCGTCTTTCCTGTGAATATCAGGTACGAGTCTCGTCTTTCCCCTTCCTTCTACGTGACGACCACCAAATGGAAACGACTGTAGAAGGCACTAGATCTATAAGGCCAGTGTATTTGGGATCGAGGGTGGGACGGTAAGCTGGTGTATCGTTCCACAAAACCCTAGGTCGGGTTTGTAAGATCCGCCCCCGGTCAATCCCGGTCGAACCGGTGAATTCTAAACAAGTTTGACTTTCGGCCGGAAAAGTCAACCGAAGACTCAGGAAGTCATTCGAGACCTTTCTGGGGCCCAAAAAGCTTAGCCGTCATCACGGTTAGCTTAGTTGGGCCGTTTCCTTCAGTTTGACTATAATATTGTAACGGTCAACTTTTAGTCAAACTTGGACTTTTTATCGACTTTTACCGAGCTAAAACGGACGGATGGAATTTAATTTAAAAGAAAGTGGATCCTACAATACCATATGGCATTAGAGTCTTGGATGAGAATAAAAAGAGTTAAAAAGACCTTATGACCCTCCTTAAAGCCTTTAAGTGGATAAAACTTGAAAGGGGCTTTTGATCATTTAGTTTTTAGGTCATTTAAGGAAACTGTTGGACACAATTCAGTCATTCTACTCTTTGTTGCACCTGAGTTTTGGTAGAGGGAGAGAAAAGGAGAAGCTCTTGGCTTGAGCAAGAAGAAAGAGAGCAAAGGGAGGATTTTTGGCTCATTCTTCCACCATTTCACCTCCTAGAGCTTGCTAGCTTCATCTCATTCACATCCTAAAGGTATGGATGCTCTAAACTTCTCATTCCATCCACTTTCTAGTTTGGGTTTTGTGGGTTTTTGGCTTGAAGTTGAAGAACTAGCTCTAATGGTGGTTACTTGGAGAAGTAGTGAAGATAGGTGGTTTTGATTGTGTTTTTTTGAAGTTTGATGAGACCCATTGAGGGTGTTGAAGTTTGAAGGTTTGGATGAACATTTTCGGAGTTGGAAGGAGTTGGAAGTGGAGTTTTTGGTTTGATTTGAGTGAAATACGAGTTGGGGAAGAAAGGGGAAAGTGCTGGACTGGTTCAATACGGAACGTGATCCGGACCGGGCCATGTGCCGGCACGGTGCGCGGCACGGAACGGACGAGAGTCCGGCACGGTGCCTCACACGGTCCGTGTCAGACTCCGGGCCGGTATGTCGCACGGTCTGTGATGGTTACCGGGCCGGTCTGTGATACGGTCCGTGCCAGGTTCTGGCACGGTCAGTGACGCGGTCCGGGTGGCATTCCGGATCAGATCCCCAGAACCAAAACCCTTCCTTTTGAGTCCATTTCGATTCCTAAATCATTCCTTTGACTTTGTTTCCATTAATTGAGGGTTATTATGTGTTTTTAGTTGAGGAACACTCCGTTGGGTTACTAATTTTGATATTGTTGTGGTCCAAGACCGTGAGCCCGAGCTCGAGAGGAGGAAAGGCCTTGGACCCGAGCTAGAGAGACGAAGATCACTCCGGAACCCATGTGAAGAACGGAGGAGAGACTAACCGGCTTTACAGCAGAGTTTTAGAGGAAGACCACAAGGTAGGGAAAGTCCTAACTACTCGAGTACTTCATTACTAGTACGCCTATTAGGTTAATAAAATCGGAAAGGTCCTATAATTGCATATAGGATGCGAATAACTAGAATAATCGTCTTTCAATTACTAATAATCGGACGTGTCTAGTATGCATGCGTAGGATGTGAATAACGAGTGTAACTCGCTTTCAGTACTTGGGAATTGTTTTACTGGTAGAGAGGTCGTGATGAGCCCTCGGATTAGTTGTGTGTGTTTGCCTCACATGCTTGTTTGCTTAGTTCAAGTTAAGATAAGAGTCTAATGAAATTAGTTATATTGTATGCTTGAATGTTTGATTGAATGTTTACATGATTGGTTGATTGAATGTTTACATGATCGATTGATTGATTGAATGTTGATTAATTGAATGCTTGAACGAATGATCGAGTATGGCTGATTGTGCCAAGCGGTACGATCAGGTGATCGATGGACCGATAGATCGTGACAGGTAAGTATAACGGTAAGTGTAGAGGACTAAGTGGATGTCTTTGGTGTGTTGTGGTGAAAGTGTGATTCGTTAAGTGTTGGTTGGTTGTTATGTTATAGCGTGATTCTCTTATTCTTGTTCTTAAGATGTTTGGTGTTTGGTTGTTCTGTATGGTACTTACACCGGGGGGGGGGGGGGGGGGGTAATCCGGTGGTGTTATAGTCGTTGGTGTTTGGCAGATCCTGCGGGATAGTGATTGATATTCGGAACCTGCGGCCATTTTGGTTATTGGACCCTGCGGGGCATTGATTATTGGACCCTGCGGGCATGTTATTGGACCCTGCGGGGTATTGATTATCGGAGCCTGGGGGCATTGGAGATGGACCCTGCGGGGCAATTGGATGGTTTACCCTGCGGGGAATGGTTACTTGTGGTTTCACCCAAGTGTATACGTCCTGCGGGAGCACTACCTTGGTTCCCTATGACATACGGTCCTTTGGAGGCATTTCCGAGAATCCCGATGATAAGCGTCCCTTTGGGATTGTTTCCGGTGCCCCCATGCATGTGCCTCCTCTGGACCGAGGGAAAATCTGATATGAAATGAATACTCTGGTGGATCGGAGTATGGGAACCGATGTGACACCAGAATTTATTCATGGATCGGAGGCTTGAGAAAACAAGTGGTTGGTAGGATATTACTTGCTCCCATTTTCGTAGTTATGAAATATTTATAGTACTTTTCACGTAATCTTTTAAAGTTACAGTTATCCTTGAGAATGCGATATTGTTCTTATTTATACTGATTCCTAGTATTTCATTGTTTGATAGTGTTTAATTGTAATTTGCGTTGGCAAGCTAAGGCAGTTTTATTATTAAACTGAAGGTTAATTTATTTACGATTTTTCCATACTGAGCGCAAGCTCACCCCTATGGTTTTTCTTACTATTTCTACAGGTGTACCCGATGTTTAGGGAGTTCGAGGCTCGGGAGCTTCTGGCTATTTTGGGGATTATTCTAGAGATGTGTTGGTTTTTTGTACTAAACGTTATTTATCTTGCACTTTATGTTGAGCTTTGACTCATATTTGAGGGTTTTGGATTATTTATTATGAGAATTTGATGGAGTTTATTTGAATTTCTAAAAGATCCATTAATTGTTCATTATTTTCTATTATTAACTCAGGTCACGTCTCGAGTCCGGTCAAAACCGGATTTTGGGCGTGAAAGGGTTACCCTGAGGAATCAAGACGACGGGCCGATCGGCCCCCTTCGAGCGGAGCATTCCATTCTGTTCCGTAAAACATGATCTACCAAACGATCGAACAGTCACCTATGAAACTCTTCTCAAGGCTCTTCAGGCAACTCCGTTCTTAGGACGGTTTTTTTGCTTTATGTGTTTTTATATTTTCTATTTCTATTTTTAGTACGTTGGTATTACTTTATGTTGTCTACGATGTAAACTAGACTTTTTACGGGTCTAAAACGGCAAAAAACTACGAGGTCTATGACATATCGTGAAGCTAAAGATCTTTGATCCAATTTCTATCATTATTGATTGACATTGTTAATAAAATGTTTTTATCGGCCGTTTCAAAAAATAATACATAAACTAATAGCTAGGAGAAGTTAAATAAAGAGGGTGACAATTTGATCCAAACAAACAATAAAGTGGATTAATATAATGTCGAGAGACCCTTGGAGGAAATTATGAAGCTGGTCCCACTAACAATATTAAACTTTTAGTAGTTGATATTATGTATCGACGTGGCCGTTGCGGTGAAGCCAAGCACAGCAGACAAACTGTAATGGAGTAGCTACAGGCACACGAAAGAGAAAGAGAAAGAGAGAGAGAGAGAGCGTTAATTTCTAGTGGTAGTCATGAAAATCCGCAAGAGATTCAACGCACCAACGACGAGCTTCCTCCAAATCCGCTCGCTACATAAACCCAACCCGACAATTCTCTCTCGCCCTCGCTCTCCGCCGTCCTCACCCAAACCATGGATTTCCCCAAGCTCGACGATTCGCCCATGTTTCGCCAACAGGTTTCTCCCCTTTTCTCTTTGCTGTTTTGTGCTTTTCTCCCAAACGCGCATTGATTTTGTTGAATTCTGGGTTTTATCATGCTTTTGTTTGGGGAAATGAAATTTTGTTTTAATCATTTGCTCATGAAAGCTACCAATTAAGCAGCAGGTTTTGTTCTGTTCTGTTCTGGTAGAAGAGCTACTCAATACATTCTGGTTGAATATAGGGAGCATTGTATCTGACTTTTTGATGTATTGTTTGGTGAAACAGATGCAATGCTTGGAAGATAATGCTGAGTCATTGAAGGGGAGATGTTTAAAGTTTTACAAAGGATGCCGAAAGTATATGTAGGTCATTTATTGATAATTTTCCACATAAATCATTTTTGTTTTCCCCCTCATGTTTGGTAAGAATTGGACTCATGCATCTCATTTCATGTGAATTACTTAATTAACATTAAGAATTAGGCTAGGGAAGCACATATTGTATCTCAAAGTTCGAATGAGGTTTGCTAGTCGGCTTTGTATTTTTAATTTGCTTACGTATGTTTGGACTGAAACGAAAATTTGAGTTGTATTATTGATTGTTGTACTGAAAAAGCAATGCTGGTTTTCTCATAGGAGTCATAGTTTTGGAAGATCATAAATGCTAAATTTACTCCACTTTTTTCAGAGAGGGTCTTGGAGAGGGGTCTGAGGGAGACTTGGCACTTGCAAGTGTCCTTGAATCTTTTGGAGGGGGACTTAGTGATTCTACTTTTGCTGCGTGTGGAGGTATGCCTCTTTGACTATATTTTCCTTTGGAAATTCATTATGAAAATATATTATCTCTTACGCAGCAGAATTCTTTTACTTTGGAGAATGGAGAGAACTTTGTGGTCTGTTTGGGAACTAGGATTTAATTTGAAATGTTGGATTCTGGGAAAATCAGTGTTTGGATACCCAGGAATTTGGATTTGGCAAGTTACTTCAAAACATGACTACTCCTACCCTCTCATTTGGAATACCATGATTCCCAAGCATTAAATTATATTACTATTTCTTTTTTATATGAAAGAAGGTTGTCGGACAAAACATGTTTCTCTGTGAGGTTTCTTCTGTTGCATTACCAGTTTAGAGCATAATGATTTCCTTTTCCCTTTCTAACTAGCACAACAAGTAGCTTAGTATGCTTTTTGTTGTTGTCAATACTATCTGAATTCAATTTGGTGATCTCAGGCTCTGTTTTGACCAACTTTATAACTGCTTTGAGAGAAATTGGGGCATACAAGGACGAACTTCGGTTAAAAGTATTGATTCTGTGCCTACCTTTTTTCATACTTCATCTCAATTTTTGATGCCTGATCTCCTGATGCTTAGTTATAATCTCATACACTCATCTTTTGACTTGCAAGTGAGGGCTTGTGTTAGAGTATAAAATGATAAGAGGACCTTCACTTATGAGTTAAAGCTTTTAGTTGAGTTGGTTCTGTACAATTAATATCGTAACTTAATTGACATTAATATATATATTTTGAAACAATTGACATTAATATTTGAACTTCAGTCACAAATATTACTATCCAAACTAAGAGTGCGTTCTCAAGACTCATGTTGATTTTTGAAATTCTGCTATCCTGCCTCTGATTTTGATTCTTAGCCAGCTCACCATGAACAATATTTCCCATCAAAAGTAGGAGGGTCAACCTTGTATAGTGGCGTTAGTTTACTCTGGTATATTATTCACAAATTTGGTATATTGGAATAGCACATGCCTGTTTTTCTTTGCCCTGTGTTTTCTCTGTTTTTGTTGAATAACTTGGCAGTTACATCCTTTTGTTTTTGTGACATTTTGATCAGCTACTAAAAAATAAAAGAATGAAATTATTAGTTGTTAGGCTATCGGATGTTATTCTTGTTTTTTTCCTCCGGATTTTCTTGAGCTGACCAGTACGGTATCCATGGGGGTAATGATTGTGGATCACAAGGTGTTGTTTTCTGTTATTGCAATCTGAACTATGCTTTGCCTTTCCTGTTATAAGGACCTGTTATTACATATTTTGTTACTCCAATTGTGATTAAGTTTGTTTGAAATTCCATTGAAGTGTTTTTTGTTCCTTCCTCTGAAATTTTATTGTGCTGTAAGGAACATATACCGGATCCTATGCTGACGTTCTTTATTTGTTTGTTAGGTAGAGCATACACTAATTGATAGATTGCTACAATTTGTGAATGTTGACATGCATGATGTCAAGGTAATGTCTATCCAAACAGTGCATAATGATTTCTTCTGATTTTCTTTTTCTGTTGGTCATAACTTTTGTGCATTTCTATGTGTTAGATTTTGCCTCAACGTTTTATCATTTCTATTGTTATAATTCATTTTCAATTATCTGTCCTTGGTTATCCGTATGAACGGTTCCCTTACTTGCATGTCTAAACATACACGCCCTTTTTCTTTCCCCTCTTGATGCTTATGTAATCTTGCTGAGAGCAGGAAGCTAGAAAACGTTTCGACAAGGCTTCTGCTGCACATGATCAGGTATATTCTATAGCACGTTCATGTTTTAACTTTGAAGGATACATAGTTAGATAGTACAGTGTTGTTTTGTAACCATGCATTATATCTTCTACATATTTTCTATAATTCATACTTTCAATTATATTGATTTTTATTAGATTAGAATTTTGTTTCATTTCATGGGAATGAAAAAGTAGAAAACAAAAGTATACCATGTTTTAGATTGTTGAATTCTAAAATATAAAGTATTATTGATTGAGAAGTTGACTCTGAAATTGATTATGAACTACAACTGATGATCCTTTTACATAGGGAGCAACCTACACTAAATAGGAAACGGACTAGGAAAGGGAAATAGACTACTAATAGGTAACAAACTAGTGATAGGAAATAACTCTAACATTGATCTTGGTGCTGATCAAATGTTAGTATGGACTGATGTGCCACCTTTAAAATAAGAGAGTCCCTTCACGGATTGAGGATAGCTTGTTTATTCATTTAGTTTTGTGAAATTGACAATTTATTCACTTACATCTATATGAATAGAGTAAATCTCTCCAGAGTCATTTAGGAAATGCAGCAATTAATAATCTTTTGTAGAGAACCTACACAATCAACTATATGGGCTTTATTCGTCTAAACTCCATGTATTGATCTTTTGATTCTGACATGTAATGCCACTGCTTGTTCTTTGCCACAGGCACGTGAGAAGTTTATGTCATTGAAAAAGAGTACTAGAATGGATGTAGCTGCTAGCACAGAGGAGGTCTGTATCTGTCTTGAAATGCTTCATACTGCTGAATAATATATTGATCAAATAATTTGTCACCGGGTGACCATTTCTTTGCTAACCTAATTTGTTGGAGAGACATTCCAGGAACTGCGCAATGCAAGATCTTTATTTGAGCAAGCCCGCTTCAAGTTGGTAAGTTAAATTTCATAAAGCTTTTATTCTTAAAATACATATGTAGGGCAAGAGAAGTTAGTCTGTAAGTGTGTAGCATACTTCTGTTTTTCCAGGTCAGTGTCCTCTGTAATGTGGAAGCCAATGAAAGGTTTGAGTTTTTGGCGGCTGTTAGCGGGACAATAGGTGCTCATCTTCAATACTTCAAACAGGTGTTTGAGAGGATCATTTGGTTTTCTAATAAATGTGCTTAATTAATTGCGTTTTTTTTCTGATCCTGAAACTCTGTTGCTCACTTGCTCTCAGGGATATGAGATATTGCATGGGATGGAGCCTCTTATTAATGAGGTCTGTAATTGTTTTTATCTTTATAACTTTGGAGCTGAATGGAGACATACCTCTCCAGCATCTGATTAAGAAATGAGAACCATGAGTCATGCTGTGTGCTCTAGTAATTGATCATCCACTAGCTAGGAATGAGACAGATAAAGACTTCTTAAGAGGAAAAAACCATAATAGGAAGACCCCAAAATAAGAATTCACTGAAATTTATCATGTTAAATGAAGAGTACGCTAGCAAAATTATTGGAGTGCTATAAACATCAATGTATTAGACTGTTAATTGCTTCATATTCTTCTAACTTCTGGTTTGTCGTGTCACAGGTCTTGGCTTATGCTCATGACTCCAAAAAAACTTACAGCAACGAGCGGGCATCTCTCAATGCAAGGATGGAAGAGTACAAAAAGAATATAGATGAACAGGGCAAAAAGGCTTTATGTGGAATGCCCAGTTCTCCAACTGCAGATGGTACAAACCCGATGAATAGGAATTCACAAAAGGCTATAGCGGAAGTAATGCAGTCTTCTGCCGATGGGAATGTACTGTCTGATCATCAACTGGTTTTCCATATTTCTAGAGAAACACAAATGTTGTTTCTTCCAAACTTTTTTAATTACAGTAAATCTAAGGTAGTTTTGATAGTTACTCTATCTAAGACTACAGTAGTGCAGGTTCAAATCATTCGACAAGGACACCTCTCAAAACGTTCCTCTAACTTGAGGGCTGACTGGAAGAGAAGATTTTTTGTGCTTGATAGTAGAGGAATGCTGTATTACTACCGTAAACAGTGGGTCTGGACATCTGTAAGTCAGTAATTAAAATATGTGCATTTTAAGCTTAAAATGCATCCTTCTGTTCCTGGTCTCTGCCAAATCTCATTAACATTTGAGCATTTTAGGCACCTGGGAATCACTCTCCTGTACAAAGGAATAGTTCCCCTGAAAATGGTCCTGGGCTGCTGAGTCGGTGGCTTTCTTCTCATTACCATGGTGGTGTACATGATGAAAAATCTGTTCCACGTAACACTGTCAATCTATTGACATCAACAATTAAAGCTGATGCAGAGCAATCAGATTTAAGATTCTGCTTCAGAATTATCTCACCTTTAAAAGTTTATACATTGCAGGTATGTTGAATATCAGTTTTAACTTTTAATTGCATGTACTTGTTGGGTAGTGTGTTGGGGATATTCAGTGTCTAGCAGATAGTTTCAATTCGATTTTCTTGTCAATGCAGGCAGAGAATGCAGTGGACCAGATGGACTGGATAGAAAAAATTAATGGAGTAATTGCTTCATTACTGAGTTTCCAGACAAATGAAAGGGTAACTGTACATTTTCGGAAAGTTGAAATTGATATGCAACCTTTGATTTCAATAGTAATACTAGTTAATCGTGTATAGCAGTCCGCCTCTCCTAGTTCCTTGGAGGATGGCTATCAGCAATCTGCCAGGGAAAGTTGTTCGATTGAAACATCTTCTGTCGATCACACAGCAAATTGGGTAAGTGCAAAGGAAAAAGTAAGAACCCAAATACGTGTATCCAAAAACATGCAAGTACAAGAAAGCAGAGGAAAAACTAAAAAGTCGATTCATCTGTTGAGAAGCGTGCCTGGAAATGACGTTTGTGCTGATTGTGGTGCACCTGAACCAGACTGGGCATCCTTGAACCTTGGAATTCTTATATGCATCGAATGTTCTGGTGTGCATCGTAATCTTGGTGTACATATATCAAAGGTAAAGAACCATGGTTTTTAATTGGAACCTCTTTATGCTGGGAGATTTTTCTTGCCAACATGTAAAGCTCAGCTTATTTGTACACAAATTCAAACATGGATTGAGTTTTCATTCATCAAACATTATGGATAACGTTTAATGCAGGTTAGGTCACTTACACTTGATGTAAAAGTGTGGGACGCTTCGATCTTAAATTTGTTTCAGTCACTGGGAAATACATATGCAAACTCAATTTGGGAAGATTTGTTGCATTCAGGAGATGCTTCTCAGGATAATGACATGCCTATGGGGTAGGTAATGCACTACCTGATATGATTGCATATGATTAGTTTAGTTTCTTTGCTACTAAGCTGCATCTTCTTGCAATGCAGTATGTCCAATTGCAACAAAAACAATTTAGTTCGAGTGAGGAAAGCTAAACAAGGTGATCCAATTTCAGTAAAAGATAGTTTCATTCATGCAAAGGTAATGCTCTTTCAAAACGTTCTTTCTTAAATGTGTAGTTGTGGCAACATTTTTGTTTTCTTGTGGGCTGTAGTTTATACCTAGGGTTAATTGCATATAGTTATTGCATACTATGCGTCTTTTGCACACAACTATCCCCAACTTTAAACTTTTATATCCGGCTACTTGAAGTTTCAAAAAAATATTGCAGATAGCTCTTTTTTGCCTGAAAATGTTGTTGGATCTCAAAAAAGAATCCTCAACTACCAAATACATTTTCGTTAGACGTAAAAACACTCCTTAAAAGATAAAACCTTTAAAAAGACAAAAAAAAAATGGTAATTTTGAGATTCTGGTCAAGGGTATTTTCATCATTTTGGCAAAAAGAGCTATGTGCAATTTCTTGAAAGTTGAAGTAACTATAAATAACGTTTTAAAGTTAAGGATAGTTATGTGCAAAAGACGTATAATACGCAATAGCTATCTGCAATCAACCCTTATACTTATTATAAGTGTGCAATTGCAACATAAATGTTATACCATTGTGCTATAACTTATTATATGTTATGCTGTTTATTTGTGGAGACTTATTCTAAATGATTGGACTATGTAAGGATAATTCTTGTCATTTGAGGACTTAGAAATGATGTTTTGGCAAATTGCAGTATGCAGAAAAATTATTTATCTGCGAGATAACAGATGCTGATTCAGTGGCACAACAAATATGGGAAAGTGTTCGTATTAATGACAAGAAGGCAGTTTATCGTTACATTATAAACTCTAAAGCTGATTTGAATGATATACATGGACCATCATCACTCAGCACATCCTACAGTCTGCGCAAGTTAATGCAGTTGGAAGGTAGAAAAGGCCCTGATCCAGAAGTTGACATGGTCAAAAACAACTCTTCGGGTGAGTCGTTGTCAAAGAAAATTGAAGGTGGAATGACAGAGGAGGAAGTTCCTGGTGAATGTTCTCTGCTTCACCTTGCCTGCCAAACTGGTGATATTGGTATGGTAGAGCTACTCCTACAGTATGGTGCAAACATAAACGCTTCTGACTCCAGCGGACAAACACCACTGCATCATTGTATTCTTAGTGGAAGAACTAAGATTGCAAAGCTGCTTCTTGTAAGGTGAATATTGGTTTTCTCTTACATATAGCCTCAATCTTGTTATTGAATTACTCTTTATTGAGAAGTTTTGCGATGTATATGGATCGGATTGTGAAAGCTAAGTGGGTTTATGAATTGGGTCATTGCAGGGGAGCAGATACACAAGCTATGGACAGAGAAGGCAACACTCCTCTGCAGCTTGTATCAGAAAATGCCATGGAAGAAGTTGAGGTCCTTGCTCACCTAAGAGATGCAAAAAGATAACATCTCAAGCTCAAATTTGTATATTCAGTTGTTCGTTAGGCTTTGGAGACATCATAGGTCATCTTGATTCAGAAGATTTGTGTACATATATAGTTGTATAGATTTAAGTTTTTTTTTTTCCTTCTCAAGGAATTTATTATAACGGAAGTGCTGTAAAGGGGATGTAAATTGTAATGCAAGTCAAAGTAAGCAGAACGACGCCGTCTTGAACAAATATCAAGTATACACATGGGCCGAATCGGTTTACTTATGGGCTCTGACAAGTACTAACATTTAGTATAGTGGGTTCAACTTATTTCACAGGCAGGCCCGTATATGAAGATTTTTTGTTCTTTTATAAATCTCTCCATTCACATTTGAAAATTTCTATGATAAAATAAAACCATCACTTGCATCATGAAAAAACATCCTGAAAATGAAAATACTGGGATGGGGTGGTCCAAGATGAAAATGATGATGAGGAATAGTAGGAGTAGGAGTAGGTTGTGGTCCGAGTCCGTATGTTGTGTGGTGTAATAAATAAATAAATAAATTTATAGGAGGGAGGAGAGGACCACATCGTATTTTCCGAAACACCAACCTCTATTTCCCCCACGTGGCCATGTTACTCCAAAGAAAGCAAGGCTATAAGAATGAGATGGCTCCCCAGTCCCCACTATGTCACTGATCCATTTCTATATTTACACTTGTATTTATGCCAAGGATAAGCATTGCTCATAAACAGTGGTGGGTTTAGGACAGTTCACATAAGGGTTATCTGTACCATGAATCAATTTCATAACTTATAGGTTTGGGATTTAAATGAAACATCTGTCAACTGTAAAGACACAAACAAACAAGTCAATTAATTTGTAGTTGACAGCTAATTGTGAGAAAAAGATTGTCCTTCAAATCACTGATAGAATTATGATGAGACCCCCACCCCATACCAATTATGTCTTCCCCAAATAATAGCAACCCTATGTGTTTCTTTTCTCCTCTGCCCTAAATAAATATACTCTCCTTTCTTTCCCTTCCACTTCTGCCCATTACTTTCTTCTTCTTCTTCTAATGATTGACTTTAAATTTATGATTTATTAACTAGCATAACTAGTTAACTATTCAAATTTTTGGGTATCATGTAGAGTGTTGACTCACTAATCAACTTTACCACTAGCCTGGCGACTCCGTCGTTAGTATTAATCAGTGTTATCGTTGTACGAACGATCGTCGATTTTAACGGCTTGTTTAAAGTTTGAGCGTCGGAGCGAGTTATAGAAATCTACGACTCGACGAAACGTTGATACTAGGAAGGTGGATTGTCACGTCACGTCGACTCCGAGCTCTCGGTAGTGAAGTGTGGCGATTCGCAACAGGCTTTTGACCAATCAACGCAACTACAACGCCTAATTCGTAAGGGTCTGAAAAAAAATAATTTTTTACATTAAAAAATTTCTCTATAAAATGTACCGGTTTGATGTAGTTGTTCATCGAAGAAAAAATAGGTGTGTTCAACAAGCATTATGGATCCCACTGCATACGAGAGCATGATGGGGCAAATCCGGACGGATATGGAAGCACAATATGCTTCCACGGTTGAAGACACTAAAGAACAAGAGCGACGACATTTAATAGGAGAAGACTGTTGCACGGTCATCGACCAACGGTGTCATGAAGGTGGTGAACGACTATTGCAATATTTTTTTGTTGAGTGTCCCATCTACAACGAAGCTATGTTTCGATGTCGTTTCCAGATGAGTAGCGGACTTTTTCAGTGCATGATGGAGGTAGTAGTGTACCAAAATTATCATTTTCAAAAAAAGTCAAACTGTCTCGGGGTGATAAGGTTTAGTCCATATCAAAAATGCACAGTCGTCTTACGGATGCTAGCTTATGGATGTTTCGCAGATTCCCTTCACGAATCGATGAGGATAGGTGCATCGACCATCCTGCAATGCATAAAGCGATTTTTTCGTGCGGTCAATGTCTAATTCAATACATAGTACATGAGGCGTTCGAATGTTGTTGTCATATCAATGTTACTTGTTCAGGGAAAGAGGCGGGTTTTCCTTGGCATGATTAGGAGCCTTGATTGCTGTATTAGGAGTGGAAAAATTGTCCAATGGGTTAGAAAGGAAAATTCACACGGGGTGATCACAATCGGCCTACTATCATGCTTTAAGTAGTTGCATCACATTATTTATGTATTTGGCATGCATTCTTTGGTACAACTGGGTCGAACAATGACATTGTTGTGCTGAATGATTCACATTTGTTCACGGAAATGCTATGAGGCGAAAACCCCCACATGCAGCACGAAGTCAACGATATGATCTATCACCAATCTTATTATTTGGTTGACGGAATTTATCCTACTTGGTCTAGGTTTGTGAAGACCATACCGAGGCCACTTATCACTAAGGACAAGATGTTCACCCGAAATCTAGAAGGCGTGCGAAAGGATATTGTCACGCCCCAAATCCGGTTTTGACCGAACTCGAGACGTGAACTTAAAGGATAAAGAAATAAAACGATTTAATCCAAAAACGAGTCTCAAATAACAGTTTAAAACATTCGAATATCAGCGCGAGTCACAACTCGACAAAAATTAGATAACAAATGAGTTTAAAAGTCAAAGATAGTAATAAAAACTGTACGTCTCTAGACATTAGCCAAAACCCTCGCCAGCTTCCAAGCTCCGAGAATCCTGCTAGTACTGGTCCCGCTCAACACCTGAAATACAACAAGGTAAGGGGTGAGCTTTCGCCCAGTAGAAAAAGTAGTTAAGGTTATGAACCTCAGTTCACCACCACGAGTAACCGTCCAATTAGGGCATACTAGTAAGGCACAACTAACTGCCAAACCGGGTCTCATAACCACACTTACAACGCACTCAAACGACCACTTGGACACGATGAAACATTAACTAAACAGCAACTGTATAACATACAAAAGCAACCAGCACATGTCCTGTACCACAGTCCCCGAACTCCGCCGGTTGTACACAGCCCGACTCCATCATATCATACCGAAAAGTCAATGCATCATATCGGATTGCACCTCGGTCCAGAAGAGACACATGTCATCGGGACTACCGGAAACGCTCCCTAAGAACGCATCTCATCGGAAGTCCCGGAAATGTCTTCAAAGGACCATAGATCATCGGGGTAGAAACACGACACCTAGTGCCAAACACGACCCGTAGGCCCAATACGACCCGTAGGCCCAATACGACCCGTAGGCCCAATACGCCAATCACAACCGTTGGCCTAGATGTCCTACACCGGCATACCCCCTTGATGTAAGCATCGTACCGGAACAACACACCGGGGGACCGCGTATACATGGGACCACATCGTCGGCCTAGGTACTGCCTGTTAGCCTTAGTGCCCGTAGTTCAATCCTAAATGTCCAAATGTATATATCATCATTAGCAATAAAATTAAAGCGACTTTATATTACTTATGTGTTGGAGTAATATATCGATGTGTGCTCTGATCTATGCGCACCATGCGAATAGAACCACAGATCGAGATAGATCACACTCGATGGGTCCCTAGTCAACAAAGCTTCACTAGAAGCGACTAGTATGAAAGATGTCTCTTTATGGCTTACGTTCTGTTAGTCATAGGAATGAGATTCCGGAGTCTGATCATAGATATCATGTGGGACATGATATTGGACAACCCGACATGAATATGTGCCATAGATAAAGTCATGAACATATTCATCGTCGTAGCTTGTCATGTATCCTTAGACCAAGGAGTCTTTGTGATCGCTATGTAGTCAACAACTGAGTTTGACCTGAGCCTAACGTTGTCCGTAACAGGGCTTCCATAACGGCCAATATTGGCTTGGGGACGGGCTACATGAGTGACACGAAAGATGGCTAGGGATTTATCCCTCATACTAAGGTATGAGATAGATATCGGTTCACGGCCGCTTGATCGAGAGTGACTGAAAGAATAGCATCGCCATGCACATGATACTGGGTATCATATCTTCAGTCATCTCACATATCAAGGAACAATGATTGAGAATAATAAGGATGACGGCTCTATGCCTTATCTCAATCAGGATATCGGAGATAAAAAGATAATGACAGGGACGACAGAAAGGTTAGAATCGACAGGGTCGATTCGTTATGCAGTGTCAGGCAATACTAAAGTCTCGTTAGTTGCCACTTAAGTAGGATCAAGTAAAATGGGATTTTACGTTGATCTATTGACATGCATAAACCTAAGGGTCACACCAGAGGATGAAACTCATTGACACATTTATGGAGAATGGCCAAAAGGGAGTTGTCTCGGGACATGACCAAAACTAGGTTTTGGGTCATGTGCTCGTAAGTGAATAGGATTTTACGGATCGAGACAAGGCTTGGAGTCTTGGGATTGATCGCGTCGGATAATGTTGGACATTTCCGGTATGGAAGGCTTGGAGGCGATGAGCGAATCACGGGACCTCGTTGGAAATGGGCACGGGCCATGTTCCAAGAGGCCCATGCAACCAAGGCCCATGGAACTAATTAATCAAGTCTTGATTAATTAGTACTAAGTAAGCAAGACAAGGATTAAGGTGTTGGTGATTCATCACCTAACCCAATCTTGTTTTTCCATACTTTGTCCTATTTACACCTTACTTGACACCATACTTGTCCCATGCCTTTAGTTGGACAAGTATGGGTTTTGTTATGTTTAAGTCATCTTTTTTCAACATAACAAACACAAGACAAGAATAGGAAACACAACTTCTCTCCCCTTTCCCTTGCAATTTCGGGTTTGGCAAGTTTCCACCTCCATTTTTGTGTTCTTGAGTCCTCAAAGAGAAGAACTACGTGGCTTTGATTCCCATGTGGATACGTAGGCGTCTTGGAGACTCAAGCCAATCATTCGTTAACCGGTGTTCTTGTTTTGGTAAGATATAGTGCTGAATTTTTCTCTTGTGAATCCATTCTTTGTTAGTTGCTTCATGGTTTTAATCGTCTCTTGGTTTTCATTGATTTTCCGCTGCGAGTTGGTTCATCTCCAACACTAACTCGAGACCCAACAGTGGTATCAGAGCCGTGCTACCTTCGGGATTCACAAGACGGTGTTCAAAGTTTCGTTTTTGGCATGTTGTTTTGCTAAATTGTTTGACAACATGTTTTAAATTCTTGTTTATGGATTTAATACATGTAAAATGAATTTTTGAAAATAATTTCAAATCTGGAAATTTTGAAAAAAAAAATTGATTTTTCGGGTCTCGGGAGCGAGACTCTCGGGGAGCCGAAACCGGGACCGAACGGGGCTCCGTTGAGTAAATTGTAATATTTTACTCAAGACGAAGAAAGGGCGAAAAAGTCTTTTGGTGGCTTTTCGGGTTTTGGCATCGGCTTGGAGTCGGTGGAGCTCAAGAAGCTAGTGGGAGTTAGTTTAGGGGGCTATTATGTGCACATTTATCGCTTTATGCTTGGTTTAGTTTATGCATGACTAATTCTATGTGTTTTAGAATTGTATGCTTAACTTTATTTACCGAGCATATCACATCACATGCAAAGATAAAATTGGAATTTTAATCCTTGTGTGTGAGCCCTTAGAATCGTCATTACATTGAATGTAGTTGACGGGTTCGAAGAAATAATTACAATGGATGTAATTTGAGGCATCATTGCATTTGGAATGTAGTTGATGTGCTCATCGCATCTAGGATGTGTCAAAGTTTTAAACACAACCGGACAAGTAAAAACGGGTCATGTCTGATACCTCCCAATTATCAACACCTTACTACCTCCCCGTCCTATGGGTGTCGTGCGCATTAGCGGAGCATCCATGGGAAAGCGGGGTAGTAGGTTTGGACGACATATGTGGGTGTCGTGCGCATTAGCGGAGCACCTACTTAGTGACGGGCCATAGTTGAAAATTGGTGGACTCGACTACGATTCTCAGCCTGAGGTTGAGCTAGGGTAACAGATAGGGTAAGTCGTGTACACAAGTACATACCCTAGCCAAGAGTCACATTGGATGTGATTGGATGGAGTCCTACCTACATAGCTCGATTAAGTGGTGAGCATTAGTTCAGCTTAATCGAGTGAATCAAGGATCTTGGTTTCAGATTCTAAAGGTTTAGAATCGATTGTTGGTGTTTAAGCTTGATCTTCATAAAATTTATTCAGTTTACTGATTGAATTTTATCTGTTGTAGATCAAATGGCAAATTCAGCGAGCATTAATAGTTTGTCATTAAAAACCATTCTTGACAGGGTCAAGCTAAATGGGACAAACTATTTGGACTGGTACAGAATTTTGAGGATAGTCCTCAAGTCTGAACGCAAAGAATATGTCCTTGACAAGGCTGTCAATAAGACCATATCAGAGTTACATGAAGTACCATTAACTGGTGAGAAGAATATATCAGGGATCTGGGATCCAAGGATATTCTAATGGTCAACAAGGGAATTGGAAGTGGCAAGGGCGAGGCCCATGCGCACTTGGCAGGAAAGATGAGACACCTAAGAATGTCTGCTTCTACTGCCAAAAGCCTAGTCATTGGAACCGGGATTACAAGAAGTTCGCGGCTGATCTGAAGAAGGGCAGTGGGACTGCGCCTTCATCAAATAGCCTGGATGATCTGAAGAAGGGCAGTAGGACTACGCCTTCATCAGGAAACCTGGATGATCTAAGGAAGGGCGGTGGGACCGTGCCTTCATCCGGTATTAACTCTATAGAGCTACATCTCTCTACTTCCAAAGATTCATGGGTGTTAGATACCAGGACTGAATCTCACACATGCACTAATATATGGTGGCTGAAAGTAGGAGAGGTTTGGAAAGCACGAAGTGGACCTCAGAGTTGTGGCAACTGTTGTAGGATACATGAGTCTTGCTTTGCCAAGAGGCTTTGTCTTAGTATTGTATAATGTATATTGCATACCTACTTTTAGTAGGAATATTATATCTGTATCCGTGTTTGAAAAGGAAGGATATAATGTTAATATTGGAAATAAAGTTTTCAATGTTCTATGCAATGATATGTTTTATACCAGTACTGACTTGGTTGGAGGATTGTACATATTAGATATGGGTAAAAATGCCTCAAGTTCTATATATTCCGTTAATACCAAGAGGTCTAAATCCAACGATTTAAACATAACTCTGTTATGGCACTGTCATTTGGGCCGCATAAACAAGAAGCACCTATCAGCACTTCAGAAGTGCGGGCTTTCAGGTTCATTCGAATTACATTTGATCGATAGGTGCAAGGTTTGTTTGATGGTCAAAATGACTAAAGTGCCCTTTATCGATCGCGATGAAAGGGCGGGTGAATTATTGGGGCTGATACACTCAAGTGTGTGTAGACCAATAAGTTCACTTGCCAGGAGGGGTTTTAGCTACTTTATCACATTTACTGATGATTACAGTAAATATGGTTATGTCTATTCGATGAGACATAAGTCTGAAGCTTTTGATAAATTCAAAGAGTTTAAGACTAAAGTAGAAAACCAGCTCGACAAAGGTATTGAGACACTTCGATTGGATCGAGGTGGAAAATACTTGACCACAGAGTTATTAGATCATCTAAAAGAGAACGGGATCCTTTTGTAATGGACTCCTCCTGGGACACTATAGTTGAAAGGTGTAGCCAAACGGAGAAATCGGACATTGTTAGACAATGGCCCAGTCCATGATTAGTTGGACTGATCTCCCAATCTCTTTCAGGGGTTATGCTCTAGAGACGACTGCATTCATAGTGAATCGGGCTTCGACGAAGGGTGTGGAAGGGACATCATTTTAAAAATGGTACGGGATGATGCCCGCTTTGTCCTTCCTAAAGATTTGTGGTTGCGAGGCTTATGTGAAACATTTGGTTTCGACTAAGCTCGAACCAAGATCTGAGATATGCACCTTCGTGTGGTATCCCAAAGCAACAAGGGGATACTACTTCTACAATCCCAGTGAGAACATGGTGTTCGTCGCTTGGGGTAGGGTCTTTATGGAAAATGAGTTTTGTTTCCAAAGACATCATTGGGAGGACTATGCATCTCGAAGAAATTCAAGATGGTACAGATCTCTCTAAACCAATTGACAACCCAGTAGAAAGGAGCCAGAGATTGTCATAGAGTAAGAACCAATTCCTGTTACAATTCCGGAAGGTCCAAGGCAATTTGAAAGGATCAATCTTCCACCTCCAAGATATGGTATCCGGAGGTGACAATGAAGTCATGGTGGATCACGATGATCCATCCACCTTTCAGGAAGTCGTGGATGGGCCCGACTCCGAGTTATGGTTGGGAGTCATGAGGGAGGAAATGCAATCCATGTCGGACAACCGAGTCTGGGAACCGGTTGATCCCATCAATGGTGTGAGGACCATCGGATGCAAATGGATCTTCAAGGTGAAGATGGACATGGACGGCAACCTTCTGACCTATGAAGCTCAACTGGTGGCGATGTTAGTCTTAGTGCCCGTAGTTCAATCCTAAATGTCCAAATGTATATATCATCGTTAGCAATAAAATTAAAGCGGCTTTATATTACTTATGTGTTGGAGTAATATATCGATGTGTGCTCTGATCTATGCCCACCATGCGAATAGAACCATAGATCGAGATAGATCACACTCGATGGGTCCCTAGTCAACAAAGCTTCACTAGAAGCGACTAGTATGAAAGATGGCTCTTTATGGCTTACGTTCTGTTAGTCATTGGAATGGGATTCTGGAGTCTGATCATAGATATCATGTGGGACATGATATTGGACGACCCGCCCTGAATATGTGCCATAGATTAAGTCATGAACATATTCAGTGTTGTAGCTTGTCATGTATCCTTAGACCAAGGAGTCTTTGTGATCGCTATGTAGTCAACAACTGAGTTTGACCTGAGCCTAACGTTGTCCGTAACAGGGCTTCCATAACGGCCAGGATTGGCTTGGGGACGGGCTACATGAGTGACACGAAAGACGGCTAAGGGATTTATCCCTCATACTAAGGTATGGGAAAGATATCGGTTCTCGGCCACTTGATCGAGAGTGACTGGAAGAATAGCATGGACATGCACATGATACTGGGTATCATATCTTCAGTCATCTCACATATCAAGGAACGGTGATTGAGAATAATAAGGATGACGGCTCTATGCCTTATCTCAATCAGGATATCGGAGATAAAAGGATAATGACAGGGACGACGGAAAGGTTAGAATCGACAGGGTCGATTCGTTATGTAGTGTCAGGCAATACTAAAGTCTCGTTAGTTGCCACTTAAATAGGATCAAGTAAAATGGGATTTTACGTTGATCTATTGACATGCATAAACCTAAGGGTCACACCGGAGGATGAAACTCATTGACACATTTATGGAGAATGGCCAAAAGGGAGTTGTCTCGGGACATGACCAAAACTGGGTTTTGGGTCATGTGCCCGTAAGTGAATAGGACTTTACGGATCGAGACAAGGCTTGGAGTCTTGGGATTGATCGCGTCGGATAATGTTGGACATTTCCGGTATGGAAGGCATGGAGGCGATGAGCGAATCACGGGACCTCGTTGGAAATGGTCACGGGCCATGTTCCAAGAGGCCCATGAAAGGCCCATGCAACCAAGGCCCATGGAACTAATTAATCAAGTCTTGATTAATTAGTACTAAGTAAGCAAGACAAGGATTAAGGTGTTGGTGATTCACCACCTAACCCAATCTTGTCTTGCCATACTTTGTCCTATTTACACCTTACTTGACACCATACTTGTCCCATGCCTTTAGTTGGACAAGTATGGGTTTTGTTATGTTTAAGTCATCTTTTTTCAACATAACAAACACAAGACAAGAATATGAAATACATTTTCTCTCCCTCTTCTATGGCCATTTCGGGTTTGGCTAGTTTCCTCCTCCATTTTTGTGTTCTTGAGTCCTCAAAGAGAAGAACTACGTGGCTTTGATTCCCATGTGGATACGTAGGCGTCTTGGAGACTCAAGCCAATCATTCGTTAACCGGTGTTCTTGTTTTGGTAAGAACTAGTGCTGAATTTTTCTCTTGTTAATCCATTCTTTGTTAGTTGTTTCATGGTTCTAATTGTCTCTTGGTTTTCATTGATTTTCCGCTGCGAGTTGGTTCATTTCCAACCCTACCTCGAGACCCAACAGTGGTATCAGAGCCGTGCTACCTTCGGGATTCACAAGACGGTGTTCAAAGTTTCGGTTTTGCTTGAAAGTTTCGTTTTTGGCATGTTGTTTTGCTAAATTGTTTGATAACATGTTTTAAATTCTTGTTCATGGATTTAATGCATGTAAAATGAATTTTTGAAAATTATTTCAAATCTGGAAATTTTGAAAAAAATTTGATTTTTCGGGTCTCCGGAGCGGGACTCTCGGGGAGCCGAAACCGGGACCGAACGGGGCTCCGTTGGACGGAGCTAGGCCAAGCATGACCATTGGATGGTTGATATGCCAAGGCTAAACCGTTTTGTTAGTTATGACGAGTTTGGAACCGTCATGACGAACTCGAAGATCAAATGTTCAAAAGTTTCATTTTTGAACGGTTTCGATAAACCGAGCATCAAAAAATTTCGAAACTTGGCTATTAATTAAAACCGGAAAATCACATGATGTTTGATAACATGCTTGTTTGATAACACGATGTGTGATGTGATGTTGGCATGGTGTACATAATAGCCCCGAGCTCAATTTAATTATTTATCGCTTTTCACGGCCTGCGAGCCGTTAGAGTTAACGTGTAATTATTCTTTCAAGGTGTGGTCGTCGAACCACTTGTTTGTAATATTTATTTATTCCCGACCTGCGAGTCGTGTATTAAATTGTAATATTTTACTCAAGACGAAGAAAGGGCGAAAAGGTCATTTGGTGGCTTTTCGGGTGTTGGCATCGGCTTGGAGTCGGTGGAGCTCAAGAAGCTAGTGGGAGTTAGTTTAGGGGGCTATTATGTGCACATTTATCGCTTTATGCTTGGTTTAGTTTATGCATGATTAATTCTATGTGTTTTAGAATTGCATGCTTAACTTTATTTACCGAGCATATCACCTCACATGCAAAGATAAAATTGGAATTTTAATCCTTGTGTGTGAACCCTTAGAACCGTCATTGCATTGGATGTAGTTGACGGGTTCAAAGGAAGAATTACATTGGATGTAATTTGAGGCATCATTGCATTTGGAATGTAGTTGATGTGCTCATCGCATCTAGGATGTGCCAAAGTTTTGAACACAACTGGACAAGTAAAAGCGGGTCATGTCCGATACCTCCCAATCATCAACACCTTACTACCTCCCCGTCCCATGGTTGTCGTGCGCATTAGCGGAGCATCCATGGGGAAGCGGGGTAGTAGGTTTGGACGACATATGTGGGTGTCGTGCGCATTAGCGGAGCACCTACATAGTGACGAGCCATAGTTGAAAATTGGTGGACCCGACTACGATTCTCGGCCTGAGGTTGAGCTAGGGTAACAGATAGGGTAAGTCGTGTACATAAGTACATACCCTAGCCAAGAGTCACATTGGATGTGATTGGATGGAGTCCTACCTACATAGCTCGATTAAGTGGTGAGCATTAGTTCAGCTTAATCGAGTGAATCAAGGATCTTGGTTTCAGATTCTAAAGGTTTAGAATTGATTGTTGGTGTTTAAGCTTGATCTTCATAAAATTTATTCAGTTTACTGATTGAATTTTATCTGTTGTAGATCAAATGGCAAATTCAGCGAACATTGATAGTTTGTCATTAAAAACCATTCTTGACAGGGTCAAGCTAAATGGGACAAACTATTTGGACTGGTACAGAATTTTGAGGATAGTCCTCAAGTCTGAACGCAAAGAATATGTCCTTGACAAGGCTGTCTCTAAGACCATATCAGAGTTACATGAAGTGTCATCAGCTGCTGAGAAGAATATCTCAGGGATCTGGGATCCAAGGATATTCTGATGGTCAACAAGGGAATTGGAAGTGGCAAGGGCTGGGCCCATGCGCACTTGGCAGGAAAGATGAGACACCTGAGAATGTCTGCTTCTACTGCCAACAGCCTAGTCATTGGAACCGGGATTACAGGAAGTTCACGGCTGATCTGAAGAAGGGCAGTGGGACTGCGCCTTCATCAAATAGCCTGGATGATCTAAAGAGTTTAAGACTATAGTAGAAAACCAGCTCGACAAAGGTATTAAGGCACTTCGATTGGATCGAGGTGGAAAATACTTGACCACAGAGTTATTAGATCATCTAAAAGAGAATGGGATCCTTTTGGAATGGACTCCTCCTAGGTCACTGTAGTTGAAAGGTGTAGCCAAACGGAGAAATCGGACATTGTTAGACAATGGTCTGTTCCATGATTAGTTGGACTGATCTCCCAATCTCTTTTAGGGGTTTTGCTCTAGAGACGACCGCATTCATAGTGAATCGGGCTTCGACGAATGGTGTGGAAGGGACACCATTTTAAAAATGGTACGGGATGATGCCCGCTTTGTCCTTCCTAAAGATTTGTGGTTGCGAGGCTTATGTGAAACATTTGGTTTCGACTAAGCTCGAACCAAGATCTGAGATATGCACCTTCGTGTGGTATCCCAAAGCAACAAGGGGATACTACTTCTACAATCCCAGTGAGAACATGGTGTTCGTCGCTTGGGGTAGGGTCTTTATGGAAAATGAGTTTTGTTTCCAAAGACATCATTGGGAGGACTATGCATCTCGAAGAAATTCAAGATGGTACAGATCTCTCTAAACCAATTGACAACCCAGTAGAAAGGAGCCAGAGATTGTCGTAGAGTAAGAACCAATTCCTGTTACAATTCCGGAAGGTCCAAGGCAATTTGAAAGGATCAATCTTCCACCTCCAAGATATGGTATCCGGAGGTGACAATGAAGTCATGGTGGATCACGATGATCCATCCACCTTTCAGGAAGTCGTGGATGGGCCCGACTCCGAGTTATGGTTGGGAGTCATGAGGGAGGAAATGCAATCCATGTCGGACAACCGAGTCTGGGAACCGGTTGATCCCATCAATGGTGTGAGGACCATCGGATGCAAATGGATCTTCAAGGTGAAGATGGACATGGACGGCAACCTTCTGACCTATGAAGCTCAACTGGTGGCGAAAGGTTATAGGCAGATCCAATGGATTGACTATGAGGAAACCTTCTCCCTAGTGGCTATGGTCAAAATCGATCCAAATTCTTCTTGACATAACTGCGTATCATAATTACGAGATATGGCAAGTGGATGTCAAAACCGCTTTCCTAAATGGAAATTTGACTGAGTAGGTTTGTATGTCTCGGCCCAAAGATTTTGACGATCCGAAGAATAAGGGAAAGATTTATAAGTTGTTGAAATCCATTTATGGATTGAAACAAACTTCTCGGAGTTGGATCCTTCGTTTTGATGAAGCTGTAATTGGATTTGGCTTAATCAAGAACGAGGATGAATCTTGCGTTTATAAGAAGGCTAGTGGGAGCAAGATTACCTTTCTGGTTCTCATTGAAAACGACATCCCAACCTTGCACGAGACTAAAGTTTGGTTGATGAAGTGTTTTTCAATAAAGGACTTAGGTGATGCTTCTTATATCTTAAGGATTAAGATATGTAGAGATCGCACCAAGAGGGTCTTGGATTTAAGTCAGGGAACCTATGTGAACAAGGCATTGAGTAGGTTCTTAATGCTCGATTCAAAGAAAGGACTCTTACCCACTAGTCATGGCATTCATCTCAGCAAGACTCAGTGTCCTAAGACACATGATGAGCTGAAAAGGATGATGAGAATCCTATGTGCCTGGGGACAGGATCGATCATATATGCCATGACATGTATGAGACCGGACGTCTCGTAAGCCTTATGTTGTACCAGTAGACATCAGTCTAACCCGGGGGAAAGATGATGCTGAACTAGTCGTCGAAGGATGAGTAGACGCTAGTTTTCCAAGACAAATCCAGATGACTTTAGAAGTCAGTCAGGATATGTGTTTATGCTGAATGGCAGAGCTTTAGCTGGGAGAGCGTAAAGCAATATACCATTGCTGAATCTACGACAGAGGCCAAGTACATGGATGATGCAGAGGCAGCTAAGGAGGCTATTTGGATTTGGAAATTCACGGCAGGGTTGGGTGTAATTAAAAACCCATCCAGCCCGGTGAATCCATTTTGCGACAACACAAGGTCCAATGCGCAAGCTAAAATCCCATATCGCATAACAAATCCAAACATGTACTACGGCGTATCCACCTAATCAGAGATATACTGAACTGAGGTGAAGAGAAGATAACCTATATTGCAACAGATGATAACATAGCCAACCCTTTGACTAAGGCAGTGTCACTGCCTGAACATGTTAGACATGTAAAGTCGATGGAGACATATTGGAGTTTAGATTGGAACTAGGGCAAGTGGGAGATTGTTAGTCTTAGTGCCCGTAGTTCAATCCTAAATGTCCAAATGTATATATCATCGTTAGCAATAAAATTAAAGCGACTTTATATTACTTATGTGTTGGAGTAATATATCGATGTGTGCTCTGATCTATGCCCACCATGCGAATAGAACCATAGATCGAGATAGATCACACTCGATGGGTCCCTAGTCAACAAAGCTTCACTAGAAGCGACTAGTATGAAAGATGGCTCTTTATGGCTTACGTTCTGTTAGTCATTGGAATGGGATTCCGGAGTCTGATCATAGATATCATGTGGGACATGATATTGGACGACCCGACATGAATATGTGCCATAGATAAAGTCATGAACATATTCATCGTCGTAGCTTGCCATGTATCCTTAGACCAAGGAGTCTTTGTGATCGCTATGTAGTCAACAACTGAGTTTGACCTGAGCCTAACGTTGTCCGTAACAGGGCTTCCATAACGGCCAAGATTGGCTTGGGGACGGGCTACATGAGTGACACGAAAGACGGCTAAGGGATTTATCCCTCATACTAAGGTATGAGAAAGATATCGGTTCACGGCCGCTTGATCGAGAGTGACTGAAAGAATAGCATCGCCATGCACATGATACTGGGTATCATATCTTCAATCATCTCACATATCAAGGAACAATGATTGAGCATAATAAGGATGACGGCTCTATGCCTTATCTCAATCAGGATATCGGAGATAAAAAGATAATGACAGGGACGACGGAAATGTTAGAATCGACAGGGTCGATTCGTTATGTAGTGGCAGGCAATACTAAAGTCTCGTTAGTTGCCACTTAAATAGGATCAAGTAAATGGGATTTTACGTTGATCTATTGACATGCATAAACCTAAGGGTCACACCGGAGGATGAAACTCATTGACACATTTATGGAGAATGGCCAAAAGGGAGTTGTCTCGGGACATGACCAAAACTGGGTTTTGGGTCATGTGCTCGTAAGTGAATAGGACTTTACGGATCGAGACAAGGCTTGGAGTCTTGGGATTGATCGCGTCGGATAATGTTGGACATTTTCGGTATGGAAGGCTTGGAGGCGATGAGCGAATCACGGGACCTCATTGGAAATGGGCACGGGCCATGTTCCAAGAGGCCCATGCAACCAAGGCCCATGGAACTAATTAATCAAGTCTTAATTAATTAGTACTGAGTAAGCAAGACAAGGATTAAGGTGTTGGTGATTCACCACCTAACCCAATCTTGTCTTTCCATACTTTGTCCTATTTACACCTTACTTGACACCATACTTGTCCCATGCCTTTAGTTGGACAAGTATGGGTTTTGTTATGTTTAAGTCATCTTTTTTCAACATAACAAACACAAGACAAGAATAGGAAACACAACTTCTCTCCCCCTTCCCTTGCAATTTCGGGTTTGGCAAGTTTCCACCTCCATTTTTGTGTTCTTGAGTCCTCAAAGAGAAGAACTACGTGGCTTTGATTCCCATGTGGATACATAGGTGTCTTGGAGACTCAAGCCAATGATTCGTTAACCGGTGTTCTTGTTTTGGTAAGAAATAGTGCTGAATTTTTCTCTTGTGAATCCATTCTTTGTTAGTTGCTTCATGGTTTTAATCGTCTCTTGGTTTTCATTGATTTTCCGCTGCGAGTTGGTTCATCTCCAACACTACCTCGAGACCCAACACTGCCCCACACCGGCACACCCCCTCGGTGCAGGTACCATACCGGAATACAACTCCTCTTGGAACACATATCAAGATAATATCACGCATCGTAATGTCACAGATCAAACACGGCTCACCAAGCCCACAATCTTACCACAATTACACGACACGTCGGTCTATCACTCACCCGGCCATATCACAACCAATGATTCACATTAAATCAATCATGGCACACTTGCCCACACATAGCAACAATATGTTACACCGAATATATTATAACTGGGCTCATAATCTTATCGACACTAAGTCACACAACATGCATCTCAGTCAAGATCAGGCATTTCAATCAGCACACAACCTAAGGCTCGACATGGCCATTCTACCAGCACGGCAATTTCCCAGAATATTGAAAGCGGCTAAGCTAGTGAATCACATCATACATGCGATCTACGACTCGTCCGGTTATTTAGTAATTGAAAGCGGTTATTCTAGTGAATCGCATCCTATATGCCAACTAGGACCTTTCCAGTTATTATTTTATCTACACATGCATACTAGTAACTTTCCGTAAGTAAATTGGTATTCGCTACTTTCCCTATCTCAAGAAGAACACAACAGCTACGTCTCCTAGCTGCTGACGTCCGGGCCTACCTCCGGTCTTCTCGGGCGAAGTAAAAGTCTGATTTTAACAGGTAAACGTCACAATCAGTCCCCGTACAGTCTGAACCAGTCCTCTAATTATCAGTTTAGTCCTTTAAATCTCCTTTTAAAATTATTTAAATTAATTAAATAATTATTCTGCCTGACCCGGATCCGACCCGAATCCGACCCGGTCTAGAATCCAGACCCGACCTGACCCAGAACCGGCCCGAACCCAGCCCAAGACCCGAGTCCTGACCCGAGTCCATGCCCGAGTCAGGTCCGGCTCCAAACCCGAGTCCAGAACCCGGTCCAGACCCGAGTCCAGAGACATGGGCCTGGCCCAAGGCCTGGCCTGAGGCCCAAGGCCCGTCTGGCCCAAATGGCTCGTGTGGTTCTTTCTGCTCGATCACGGGAGAGGGCGGCTAAGGTTTTGCTCCGGCAGCGACGGCGGCAGGGAGCTCAGAGGAACGCCCGGCGATGCTCGGGAGTGACGACGGAGCGTCTGCCTGACTTGGACAAGGACGGTAGTCGTCGTGGCGCAGCCAGAGACCTCCTCCGTCTCAGATCTGGCGAGAGAGAGGCTCGCCGGCGTCGTTCCAGCGGAGATCGCCCAATCGAGCTCCTCACGGTGGGTTTCCAAGCGTGGCGTGGTCGGGGAAGATGAACGGGGCGACGAGAGCACGAACCCGTGCGATTTCCTCCGTCATCGGCGCGATTCCCGCTCGGGGGAGGAGAACCAGGGTGAGGTGTTTCAGCGGCGGCGTCCAGATCCCGTTGCCGGAGTGGTCCGGTTCTCACGCGGAGCAGAAAGTGGCGATGGCGAGGGCGGCGGTGCTTGCGAGAGCGAAGGAGAGAGAGAGAAGACTAAGACTGCGAGAGGAGAGAGCGAGGGCGAGAACGAGCGAGAGAGAGAGAGAGCTTCGAACCTCGGGATGCGTGTGCGGCGTGAGGTAGGAGAAGAGTGAATAGTTAGGGCGACCCGAGTTGGGCTGAGCTGGGCGCGGTGCTGGGCTTGGGCTCGATCCTTTTGACTGGGCCTGAGCCTGGCCGGCCCAAGTCCTCCTCGTTCTTTTTTTTTTCTTTTTTTCATTTTCTTTTGCATTTGTTCCAAAATTCAACCTTGATGTTCCAATCGAACAATTTAACTATTAATTCTTTTAACCGGGGCGGTCTTTACAGTCTACCCTCCTTGAAAGAATTTCGTCCTCGAAATTTAAAATGAACATGCTCTAATTGACCCTATCTCAGGGAACGTCCGATTAAAACTCCCAGTCCATTATCCCTTAAGCACACGGAAACACTTAAACCAGTTAGTCGATACCGGAATCCTCCGTCGGTAGAGACGTCGCACCGACACACGCAGCTTGGTCGAGATATCCTATACCGGAACTGTCCGTCGGTATAGATAACATATCGGAATAATTCTCGCATCGCACTTAAAACGGATCCAACCCACCGACACTTCTCCTCGACTACTCACTTTACTTAACCAAGTAACGCGCACACAACAAAACAAAAGAAGCCCACGTCCCGTTACTCGGACAATCGACACCGGACTCCAAAAGTGGTTACGCCACGACCAACCACACACGATAACACAAGGAAATAACACGCAACATAAACAACTTGACGTTGGATCTCACACTTACTGCACGGTCCGGAGCGACTGTACATCTTATCAACATCTTGTCGGAGGGCGTGCGCACCTCGAAATAGCCAACTCGTCAGACCTCACTATGACGACACTCCACAAGAGGTGACATACAGTCAAGATCAATCATCAAAGGTTACCCAACCAGGGATGTCGCGCTCACCGTTGACCCTCGCTCACATACTACCAATCGAACCAAAAGATAAGTTGTTCCATCTAAGGTACCACATGACTGAAGTCACTACCATTACCGTTTCCCCAGGGACCGAGCGACCTTGGATACCTCGTGCGCACCTCATCCTCGCGCTTCCGCGTCGACTCTGTGCGGCTCTTAATCGTCCACGATCCACGCGACCCTTCAGTCGCCTCTCGAGCAACTCAGGACCACAAAGGTCAACTGTTAATCCTCAAGTGTAAGGAAGAACAGAAGAATGCGATGCTTGTGGGTTATGGGCCCACCACGCTTCCGCTGCGCCACTCTGATCTCATGTCACTCGGCCATCTCCTCTGGCCGTTCTGGCTGCGTACTGGTATTTCTGCGGTCCTCCGCCGCTCGGGTACTAGTCGCTGATGACAATCGAAGAACACTTGATACCTCACAATTCAGTCCTCTTAACTTTCTCACTCACGACTGACACTAGTCGGTACCGCCGCACCCTCAACTAGTGTGCCCAAGACACAGGGTGAGCTCAACAGTTCTAATTTCCGTCTCAACATTCCAGCAACCAAGAAGAAAAAGACGAGTAGGGTACCCCAATAACAAATAAAACAACACTCAAAATTTAAATGGTAAGCACGTACTATGAACGATCTCATGCTCGGACTCTTGCCTCTCCGCTCGGGAGTCGGCAACCGCATACACTCTGCCCTGCGGTGCCTGAGGTCCTCTTCTCGGGGGTGGTGGAAGTGCCACCTACTGCGCAGCTCTCTGCCTCGGCGTTGGTGCACTCACTGCCTGCCACAGAGCTCTCTGCGTCTGAGCCTGACGCTGCTTGAACTGAGGCGACTGCCCAGTCTGCGACTGTTGTGGTCGCGGAGCCGACATCTCTCCAACTCGATCAGGGCACCTAGCCACGAAGTGTCCAGGCCGTCCGCACTGGTGGCATAGCAGTGGTCCAGCACTCTATCTCCCCTCAGATCTGTCCCTCGGACAATCTCGAACCGTGTGACCCTGCTGCCCACACCGAAAACATGCCCGCTCTGTCGGAGCAGGTGCGACGGAGGCCACTGATCCGACTTGTCGCATCCCTCTCAGCGGTGTCTGGGACTGGAATGATCCCGAGGTCCTCTACCTCCTCGGGTCACGAGCCTCTGATGGCCTCAGGAAGCCGTTCGGCCTCTGCCTGACCTCCCAAACTCTAGCCGTCTCGCGGAAGCGTCGCTCCACGGCCAGTGCCTGGTCCACCAGGTCTGAATATACCTGAGTCCTCATAACAGCGACTCGATCTGCGATCACAGGGTGGAGACCTGCCTCAAACCGTCGGCAACGAAGAACTTCCGTCTGTACCATCTCTCGAGCAAATCGAGACAAGGAAGTGAATCTCGACTCGTACTCGAAGACTGTCATACTATCCTAGCGCAGCTCCAGGAACTGCTGGTGCCTGTCATCCGATACTGACTGTGAAAAATACTGCTCAAGGAAACGCTGCCCAAACAGCGAGAAGTCATCCCTCACGCGCGCCTACTCACGCTGCCACCAATGATAAGCATCCCCCTCTAGCTGAAACGCCGCAAATGACACTCTCCTACTGCAATCCAATACTCCTGAAGTGTCCAGGTTGTGGGTAATCCGCTCCAGCCACCTCTCGACTGCCTCAGGGTCTGGCTCCCCGGAAAACACTGGTGTGCCCGGCCTGCGGAAGTCTCGCAGCGCCTGAGCGGTGTGACTATCGGCCTGACTAGCCCTCATGGTCGTGGCTGCAGTGGCAGCATGCACAGTCTCCGGGATCGGAGTTGTGGCCTCTCTCTGGGCAAAGGCTGCCACTAAGCCTTGAACAGTGCGGGTCAGCTCCTTTAGAGCTGCCGCATGGGCTGTCTCAGCCCCCTCGCGCCCCTCAACGGACGCACCCTGGGCACTAGTCGCCCCTACCGACCTAGCGGTCGATGATCGTCCTCGGCCTCTAGCGGGCCGTCCCCTCGTTCCTCGCGGAGCAAAACTTTCAGAATTCTTTAAGCCCAATGATACATCATCACCAGACCAACTTGTATCCGGCACCGAAAAGACTTAAGCGCTATCATGAATTGTTGCATCATTGATGAGGTCGATCCTGAAAATCCGGTATGGGAAAACCCACATGAGCGACATGTTGATGCACTCCCTGATTTCACATTTGTTTTATCCAACTTCAACAAACTCCTGAATGTCTAGATGCATATGCAGCTTCAAGTACAATTTTGTGGAGCACGTTTAGTCCTACTTTAGTCTTGATATAAACCCTGAAGTTTTCAACCCTACAGTTTAAGATTGATGATTTGTACGCTCTTGTTTATCGTTGGTTATTGTCGTCTTTCATTAAGTTGATTATCGTTGTAGTAGTGTGTTGCATTGTTGATTAATATTATTTTCGTTCTAAGTATGGGCACATTCCACAAAGAGAGTTTCAACTTTTAGTTAAAACATTTAAAACTCCAACTCACCGCCTTTATATAAAGATCTCTAAGTGTATTCACATTTCTCCCTGCTCAACCTCATACACATAATCTCCCCCCTAAAACACCATACGTCGCCTAGCATGAGAAGCCATGGGCAGAGAACCTTGGCTAAAGTCTGACTCATCTTATGGAAGAGACACGTGGGAGCGTTGGTCACTACCATGTGGTCCCACTTTACCTCACTACATGCCCGGATATTGTACCATTCGCCTCCAACGAAAGAGGGTGATGTTGAGCCATCGACGTAAGAGGAGGAGACACTGGAAGACACACTTCCATTGCCTTCTCTTGATGAAGAAATACCATCGAAGCACTTTGGTTCACAAGAGGTAGCACTAGAGCACTTTGGATCACAAAAGGTGGACCAAAAAAACACCTTCACATCGACATGCTTCACCGCCACTTTCCCTAGGAGAGCCGACACCGCCTCGTGATCCTTTCGACCCCTTCGAAGATTGTTGGGGCTACTCAACCTCTTTTGGCGCTTCTAATAGCTAGTACAAGTACTCAACACCTCGTCCGCCTACTTCACCTACTCCTCAGTGTTTTCCAGATTAGGCTTCATATTTATATTTATATCGGCAAAACCACAATAATTTTCAAATATGTTGTGGTCTTTATTATTAGATGTACCAGTGTTGTTTGATATAATTTTCATGTGCTTTATGTTTATTAGGTTTTTTCTTTTGTTCAATTCTTCCCCTAAAATATCAGGTCAAAATCTAATAGAAAAATAGAATCTAGACAAAGAACATGATTAACATAATCTGGAAGCTAAATGAAACGCTAATTGGTGTTTTCCCACTGCATGACTTTATCGTATCAATAGACTATTTTAATAAATTTAACATATTTTAAACGTTAATTAAAAGACTAACTCTACGACCCCTTGGTATCGCGCTGCACATACTCTAAATGGTTTCATCCATATAGAATGTATCTTTTAAATAGGGTTCATTACGTTTACATGCACTAATTTGTACACATATTACACAAGCACACACTAACATTTGGGAATTATGGATACTTACACTAAATTTTGCACGTTATGACAATGTTAATTTTCTGCCTAACTCTGTTAGTTTTTTAGTTTATAAAATGACATAATTATCCCCGGTTAATTAGTCCAAAAAATTAAAACAATTCATTAAATTAATATTGTCAAGAATAAAATATTTAATATCTATAAAACATGTTTTAGATTTATAAAATCTACTTTAAAAAAATTTAATGTATCCTTTTTTTTAAATGATTTTAATTTTCATATTTTGAATATAAATATAAAAAATAGATTTTAATTCTTTTTAAAAAGAATATTCTAATTTTGAAATTATATATATATATAAATTACTCTTATTCCTCGGTTAGGCACTTGATTTTGTTGGTATTGGTATGGTTGGACCTCGTCGAACACCGGACCTAGTTAGGATCTCACCGAGCCGTCATCAGCTACCACAGAGATGTCCAGCTCGCCGACGATTCAAGCACCAAATTTGATGCCAAGCTAAAATCGAACAACATAATCCTAGTAGTGGTTGCGATTCAAGCACCATATCCAAAATTGAATAACCCAAATCCCAGTAGAGACTTTGCTGGAGAAGACAACCCATGTTTGCATCACCTAGGCCTTCACCAGAAAACACAAACCACTTCATGGTTCAAGTTCAAGCGACAAAAAGCATTAATGAAAACATTGAAGGTAAAGAGATAAAGATGAACATGACGCGTACCCATTTCTTTGAAAAGACAAAGAACCTTTTCGTGATGTCCCATTTTGCCTAGACTCTGCGGCGAAAATATGAAACCGAACAACCCAAATCCCAGTAGAGGCTTCGCTAGAGAAAGATGAACCTCCCTCGCCGGAGAAGACAACCCACTCTCGAAAAAAAAAACTCTTGTTCAGAAACAGATCTTTCTGTTTCTGTTTCTTTTTCTTATTTTTTATATACAAAGTTTCAAAAAATAATAATTTATGTATTAATGAAAAACAAATTCTAACAATTATTTTATAAGAAAATATTTGTTTTAGGGTTGAGATTAGATTTGGAGAAGTTTTATGGTAGGGATTAGGTTTGGGTGTATGATTAGTGCAATTTTAATGTTTGAAGGTAGGGGTATTATGGTTATTTTAAGGAAAAAACTAACAGAATTAGATGAAAAATAGATGGCATTATTTAGTGTAAAAGTTAGTATAGGTATCTGTAATTTCCAAACGTTAGTGTGTGTATGTGTAATACGTATATATGTTAGTATAAATAAGCGTAATTGACCATTTTAAATATATAATTTCGTTTTGATTACCTACCGTTGGTTGTCTATGACTTGAATTCAATCTAATTACAATGCATATTTGCAAAAAGAATCTAAAAATGTGTAAAATAAAATAGAATGAAATTTTAATGTGAAAAAAGAGGTTCTCGTAGGCTGTACGGGGAAACAACACATGCATGTGTAGTAGAGATGTTTAATCTGAAATACATCGTGGACTAATGAGTTACGTGATACGTGTTGTGGAGACTAAGAAGGATAATGCGATTAAGAATGTTAAGTCTTAAGAGTCTGTAACGTTAAGATGCCGGAAAAAAAAAACATTCCCTTTTGCACCTTAAATTAACTCTCATATAAACCATAAACCCTAAATTTAGTCCTACTTAATTCTTAAAATTACAAAAATAGTTGTTTCTTTCTCTCCGCCTCGTTCCACCTCGTTCACTCTTTGCAGCTTTCCATCTTCTTTCTTTCTCCAATAATCACGAAGAACAGACCTAGTTCTAAACACCACTAGCCACGAATCATTGTCAAAGTTCATGAATCAGAGGTTCCAATCCACATGGGAGCATTTCATTGGATTGGCTCGCCCGGGGCACCAAGCTCCGACCTGTGCACAAGAATGCTGAGTTCGACACCACGGTCCTACTAGAGCTTCACAGTTCCAATATCGAAAGCAACACCATCCCAATTCATCGATAACGAGAATCTTCGTCCACTACACATGTTCTAACATTAGGCATTCTACTTACATATTACTTTTTTTATAAGCTCGAAAAATTTATTTAGAAAAAGAAAGATCCAAAACACAGCCATAACAAGAGATCTTTCATCTGGAGCTGCGGGAACAAACCCCGAAAAAGAGCAAACCATAAACAAAAAACACAAGATTAACCATCAGTGACCCAGTCTTCCCCATCCGAAATCAAGCTTGGATCATCAAAGGCTTTGGCTGCATGGGCTAACTGAGCAGCTTGAGTTTGTAAGCAGCTTGAGCGGAAACTATTCGGAGCAGCTTGAGGTTGTAAAATCTGTTTCTCAATGTCCACAGGATTTACAAACCTCTCCCGACTTCTAGAATGGGTTGGTTTGGTATGAATGGTATAGTAGTCTCTTAAGAATTTGGGAGGCTGACTAAGACGATTCGAAGTTCTAGAAGGTTGCTTTGAATGACAACCCTTGTTCACTGGATTAGAAGGTTTAAGCAAGACCTCCTTCCATGGACTATTATGTTGAACCCCGACTTGAGCACTATCTAGAACGACCGGACCAAACTCAAGAGAGTAATCCACACCCAAATTAGGTAAAACCGACCCGACATCCAAAGTAACTGCTTCTGAAATAAGCTTCGGACTTGCCGAAAATATTTACATATTACTTAATACCAAATATTTATTTATTTAAATAAAAAAGAAACTAATGTCTCATCCAAATATTACTTAATCATACCCAAGAATTCCACTATTCGTTCTTACATGTTTAAAAAACAAAAACATGTTCGAGTGCTGCCTAAAGAGAAGCATAAAAATAAAATGATCAAATTAATTTATATATATGAAGTCTTAGCATGACTCACCCCATATAGTTCACCAATAATGAAGCCATTTTATGTTAATTTAGATTAAAACCCAACAACATGGCGTGGGCAAAAGTGAAATGTATATATTTATTTGGACCAATGAATGAGGATGTGATGGTTCAGTAACACAAAAAAAGTGAGCAGTTGTACTTACAATTAGACGTATCTTGGAACATTATGGGATTATATTTGTCTGTCGGGAAATCAACAAGTTTGTGTGATGGGTTATGGGCGGCTGGGACTGTGACGACCTGATAATCACAAATATTATAGACATATCAGCATGCTCTTAGGTTTTATTAAAATTCACAAATGACAGACATTAAATACACGGACATCACCATATATATTATACAATTTTAGTCTTGTTTTAAACCTTATCTTGCTATAACAGTATTGCTACTGTCTCATGATTGTTGAATCATTCAACTTCAATGGTCTGTTCTTTCGTGTGTAGAGTACAAGAAAGTAAGAAATTAGGAGAACTATTTTTTTTAGCATGGAAATGATAGTTTATTGATATGAGTAATTGAAAGAATATAATGAAAAGAAAAATGATTTGTATGAAAATACGAGACGCAGTTTGTAAGCAATGTTTAAGACATTAACTATGTGTAAAATTTTATGGGAATCCAGATGAATATGGAGGAGGTAGTTTTTTTTTGTCTATGATAGTCATCTTTAGACGACTTTGATCTTTTTCTGACTCGGCCTGATAATGTTCGTGGTATCTACTGAACACTCTGGTCTCACGGCGGATACCGTTTCAGGACGATTGGAGGAGTACCGAACATCTAAGGAGAACACAAGGAAAATGGGGATCCAGTGGGTCGTACTGATGTCAACCTTAGTAGGGCGAGGTGTGGGTCTCCTCACACACCTCGTTGTTTGAGGGCTCCCGACCCAACGGATGGGGTTGAGGCGCCGAGTTGTCACCTGCTTTCGCCGACAAAATCAGTTGTTGGTTCCACCCTCCCTAGCTCCGATCAGGGGTGTTAGGGTCCCGATCCAACAGATGGGAATGAGGCGTCCCTACACAGAGTCCTCGATTGATCGTATGCTCCACAGTCATGACGCCTGATCCAGGGTCAAGCCTCCGATGGTCGTGAATGGTCGACAAGCGACTGAGGAAGCATGCATGCGAAAGAGGCGCCGCGAAGGTGGCGGTGGAAGAGACGGAGGAGGAGGTGGTGGTGGCTCTAGTAGAAAAAGAGGTGGTGGTGGCGTTAGGTTGTAAGTGGTGGGGGTAGGGGAGAGCGGCGACACTGGTGGCGACAAAGGTGACAACGTTGGTGTCGACAGAGGCGGTGACACTGGTGGCGGCTTAGGTGGTGGCCCAGGAGGCGGAGGCAGCGGTGATGGTGGTGCTCAATCACGAGCGATGGTGGGAGAAAATATCCCCTTGAAGCTTTTCCAAACGTTTGTTTCGAGAGGGGATCCGGATTAGAGACGTTTTTTTGTGAATGAGGAGGAAGTGGTGGTGATGGTGGAGTAGCGGTAGGTGATCGGGTCGGTGCCCGTGAACGACAAGAACACTATGAAAAGCTAGGGCCGGTTAGAGGAGTCATGTCTACTCTTGAAAGAGAGAGATAAACTATCACAAGTCATCCTTGTTTTGGGCCCTCAACACTCTAGGAATCAATGAGATTTCCTAGGATCAATTGTGATTTGGAGGATTTGGTTGCATTGAAACAATGTTCTCTTCAACAACCACGTGGATTCATTGCAGGTTATTATTCAAGGCATCCAAAGTGTATCTTATCATTCTCTTTGGGCTTCATTCAAATTAAATTGTTCCTTCTCCTTTCTCACTTAGTCAACTACTTTAGCCCTTTGTTACAAGAAGACTTGCACTCCAAGATCTATTGCCTATTACGTTGTATAGTCCTACTGTTTCCTCATCTGTCTGCTGGTATGGTAGAGTTATAACTGCAAATTTTTGCATTCTGATTATGTTCGTCTTTGGCATCTTCTAATTGCTGGATTATTGGCGTTTGATCTGCTCAAAATACCATCTTTGTCTATTGGTATTGTGGAGTTATGTTCTGCAAAATACTGCAGCATTTTTCTGATTTTCCTCTACCTTATCTGATTGTTGGTTATTGGGTGTTTTCTCTGCATAATTCAGCTGCTCGGTTGTGCTCTATTAGTGGGAGCATTTGTGTTCTTCTGGGATTAGGTCATTGGACTTGTTTTGTCCACATCCTTTTGTTGTTTTATTAGTTTCATCATCGTTGGATTTTGATAAGAATTTAGTTGGGGTTTGGGTTCTTTTGATTTTGATTACTTGCGACACAAGTTATGGATTATAAGGACCTCTTTTGAGATTGTCTTGCATTGTAAGTATTCCAATTTGAGGATTTTTCTTTTGGATGTATCATTTTCCTATCCTTTACTTCAAAAGATTGGTATTATAAATTTACTGATAAAAAAAACTATCACAAATCATAAATATTTTTATGATTTATATGCATTCATTTTTAAAATATATATATAAGTAATTGTTTTGATTCTTTTAGTTTAATTGTTTATTTATTTATTATTATTATTATTACTATTATCATTATTGTCTGATTCTACTTTGGATGTATGAAGTCCAAGTCACGCTTCGAGATTCAGGACCTAGATTTATCGACGTGGATGTCACTGCAAATGGAAGGGAGACCTTTCGGTTTTCAGGAATTTATGGGGAAACCAATCGTGAATTCAGATGGAAGACTTGGGACATACTCCAGGATCTATGGGAGTCACATGATAGAGTAGAAGATAATTGGGTGTTAATGGGGGACTTTAATGGCATTCTCCAACAGAAGGAAAAAAAAAAGACATGCCATATCCCGAGGCACTTATTACAGCTTTCAGAAACGTTCTATCGGATTTAGCTTTGAATGATATGGCCCTTCAGGGATACGAGTTTACTCAGCTCAATGGGAGTAAACCAGAGACCAGGATGGAAGTTATACTAGACAGAGCGATCATCAAACCTACCTTGCAAATCCTCTGGCCACGTGCTCATCTGGGTAATGTGGGTATATCTACATCGAAAAATTTACCTATTATTCTAGACTCCGAACCTAGAGTCAAGACTATCACCTCCCGACAATTCAGATTCTAGAATGTATGGGTGGATGATTCATAATGCAGACTTTTGGTCCAGAATGTTTGGGGGTGACGTGGACAATCGTCTAATCCTCCTCAAAACAAAGGAAGTGGGAACGCTCTCAATGATTGGGGGAAGAATTTTTACAATGCACTTATTCAGAAGATCCTCAGATTTGAAAAGAACATTCTCGTTCTAAATAGGAGAACTGACCGAAGTAGTATAAGGCATCATCGAGCTATGAAAATCCAATTCACCAGTGCCTTGGGCAAGAAATGGAAGTTTTGGAGACAAAGGGCTAAACAACACTAGGTGATAGAAGGAGACCGGAATGCCAAATTTTTTCATGGCCTCGACTTCGTAAAGGTTGAAATACAACAAAGTGTCGTAGTTTAATGACGGGGAAGGAAAGATTCTCACGAATCTCACTTGGGACACTGGACTGGGGGACCATATTTTATCCTTCTAAAAAAGTCTTTCCCAGAAAGGGGTCAAGTCGGATGGTTCTTGGCTACCTTAATTTCAACAAAAAAATATCAGCTGCTCAGAATACATTACTGATGGCAAACATTACCTCAGAGGAAGTGCGGGACGCGACGTTTACAATGGCTCCTAACAAGGCCCCGGGTCCGGTGGCTTAAATCCATTCTTTTACCAGAAGTATTAGGCGATGGGAGGGGATGAAGTCACAATTTGTGTTCGTAACATTTTTGCAGGAGGGGTCATCTTGGCCTCCCTCAATGCTACGACACCGGTTTTGATTCCGAAGGTGGAAGCCCCAATGAGTCTGAAAGATTTGAGACCAATAGCGCTTTGCAATGTGCTTTTCAAAATTGTCGCTAAAGTGGCGGCAAATCTGTTAAAACCCCTTTTAGATGGGATTATCTCCCCATCAAAAGGAGCTTTTGTCTCGGGAAGAGCTATATAGGACAACATCATTTTCTCGTTTGAGACGTCGCACTTTATAAGAGGAAAGAGACATTGGATAGAAGGATGGGTAGCCCTCAAAGTTGACACGAGTAAAGCTTATGATAGAGCATAGTGTAAATTTCTTTGGGACATGTTCCGAGGCTTTTGTTTTTGCGAAGATTGGATATTATCATTTTGAGAATGTGTACTTACTCAGTCAATTACAACATTGTGGCGGGAGGTAAGCAAGTGGGGTTTGTTCAACCCGAGAGAGGAATCAGACAAGGGGACCCTCTATCTCTTTATCTTTTCCTTTTTTGTATGGAGGGACTTGCTCGTCTCCTCCAAAAGGCGGAGAGTCAAGGCCTTATCCATGGAGTCAAAGTCGCCCCGCTGGCCCCAACTCTTACTCATTTATTCTTTGCGGATGATTGTCATGTTTACTGCAAGGCATCCCTTATCGAGATGGGAAGGGTCAGAAATTATCTCAAATTGTTTGAAGAGGTGTCGGGTCAAATGGTAAATCTTCATCCAGATGCTCGAGCAGAAGGAGTTTGACTATTAGGGATCTCGAAGTCAAAAAAACCATCACCCTATTTGGGTGTTCCTAACCTAATAGGTCACAATAAAAAACGGAACCTCCAATACATTTTGAATCGTATCTGGAAGTGGATAAATAGATGGGATGGAAAGATGTTGAATGGAGCAGACAAGGAAGTTCTAGTCAAGTCAGTTCTTTAATCTATTCCTACATATGTCATGAGTGTAATGCGTCTCCCTCAAGGAACCATTGACAAAATCAATGTAGCTCTGGCCCACTTTTGGTTGAAGTCGTCAAGGGGAAGCGACAATCCTATCATCTGGCAATCGTAGGAATGAATATCATGCCCAAAGAAAGTGGGAGGACTAGGATTCCAAAATCTCCATGATTTCAGTACTGCATTACTGGGGAAACAAATGTGGAAGATAACAACGGATGAGGATAGCCTGGTAGCTAAAGTCCTGAAAGCTAAGTATTTTCCAAACTCTTCGGCTTTAGAAGCTCCGAACGAAAACAATCATAGTTTTTTTTGGGGAGTATCCTCTCTGATCGAGACCTCATCAATCAAGGACCAATAGGATCCATAGGATCGGGGATGACCACCTCGATGAGACACCACTAGTGGCTTTTGGGAAAGGATCTGTGGATCTCCTCGGAATCACCGGATCTAAATCATCTCAATATAGCAAGCCTTCTGATACCAGTAACAAGTCAATGGGATAAGGAGATAATTAATAAATCTTTTAATGATAGAGGTAGGGTGGCTATTATGGAGGTCCCAGTCAGCTCCTCCAGCTTGAAAGATGCCTGGTATCGATCGGGGGAACAATTGGTCAATACTCGGTTCGGTCGGCTTATGGTATTCTTAATTATACACAATCTGAATTTGTCACATAAGCGGACGTTTGGCCTACTATTTGGTGACTGGATGTCCTTTCAAATATTCGTTATTTTCTTTGGATAAAGTGTGCAAGATGCCTACAGGTCACCACTAGACTGAGGACTAGACGAGTGGATGTGGTAGACTCGTGTTTGATGTGCCAGGTTGGAGTGGAATCGGAAATGCATCTTCTGGTCAATTTCCCAATGGCGGCAGAGTATTGGAAACTCAATGGTCTACAGTTGTCCAATGAACCCTTTGACATGGGCACTTGGTTAAGCGACACCCTCAATCTTAATCCTCAAACCAAAGTAGGGGAAGTGGGTTGTCTGCTTTGGGAAATCTGGAAAGCCAAAAACAAGAAGGTTTGGGAGAATGTAATTACAACTGTCTTAGCCATCAAACATACGACGTACACCCTGCATACGGGTTGGCTTGAAGCAAAAACTCGTACCTTAAAGAGACATCAGTCAGCAAGTCAGAATGAGGTGGCAACTCTAGACAGATGGACCTACCCTACGGAGGGGTTAGTGACTTTAAACATAGACGGAGCCTTTTTTACGGCATCTGGACAAGAATGCATTGGATGGGCTTGTAGAAACGACACAAGACAGCTACTCCAAGCAAGATCGAAATCCTTTTTGGGGTCCTTAGAACCCAGGATTGGTAGAAGCCTATTCCATCAGGGACGCTCTGCAATTGGTGGATCAAGAACCAAGACAGAAGGTCTCCATCAGGAGTGACTGCAAGGTCATAGTGGATATGATCAACAAAGGGAGGAATTCACCATCTCCATTAAGGATAGTCGTCAGCAACTGTATTGTCCTTTTATCAAAAATCAAGGACGTGCACCTCGATTTCGTTAAACGGACAACGAACAAAGCAGCTCATTGACTTGCAAAGCGGCTTGTTCATCCCCTGTCTAGAACTGGCAAGGGGGTTTTATCCCCGAACCTTTTCACCATGTGTTGATTGCTGATCTTTAATAATATTACCTCGTTTATTCTAAAAAGAACATTAAAAGGAAATGAAGTAAGTTCATATGAATAATCATTCAGAGCATCTTTAGTTATTAATTATTTTACTTGCTGAAAAAGAAGGTTGATAGAATAATAAAAAAAATTAATTTTCGTATCAGTCGGTTGATACGAATTTTTTTCTAATCACAAGACTTTAAGGGAGAAGCTAAAATGATTTTTTTAAAACTTTTTCTTTATTTTTCGTATCCACCAGTGATCTGCCTGCGTTTTTTTTGCTGACGTTTCGATTCCGCCAACACTTATCCCTACCAATCCTCCTACAACCCAAGATACTCTTAGCTTTTATAGTTTATGTGATGTGTTTATAAGCAAATGTAGACGTACCCAACTCTAGTATAAACCATGCAAATACAATGATAGACATATTTTAAAAATGATTCAACAAACTACGACTAGTTATGATTAGAAACAAATATGTTGAAATAGTAATTGCATGATCCAAAATATTTGTTTGTGTGCACGATTATAAATCAATAACAAATCATTTTTTTATTTATAAAAGCTTCATTTTAATAAAGAACAGCCTTTATCTATAATCAAAAGAAGTTTTGTTGGAAAAACATCCAACAATCACTAATATTCTAAAAGAAGCTAGAATATGATAAGTTTTTGAAACGAGTAATTGGGTAATTTTATTATTGTGAAACGTAAACCATACAGGATAGGGCGTAACAGCCTAAGGTTCCAGATATATGTCCAGGTCGACTCTAGTTAACCCGACGCTCATGGACCTGTAGAAATAGTCTGTCTGTGGTCGCAGATATTAACTCAAGAGATCCCCTTACCAACATTTCAAAGGTACAAAACAGAAAATAAATATTCCAACAATCGAAATGAACTAACCAACCCAAACTAAAATAATAAAAAGCATAAAGTAGGCTTGAAACGAGTACTCTGATTACGGGTTTCGCGAGACTTCCCAGCACTGGTAGTCCCGGGTCTGTGGGTATAGTCCATAGTCGGACCCTCCCACCCCTGCCGGGTCCTCTCATTCTTCTTAAGGAGGCTGTAACACCTCCGTCTGTGGATTCTGGGTTACCTCCCGTCTCTCAACTCCGAACAGATCTAACGGGGCTCCGATGTGTCGTGGGGCCGCGACGTTTCTCTCCCCAACTCAGCATGGGGCAACCGTAAGTTCGGCCAGCCCGGAGACTATGCCTACTCACGCCGGCGAGGTTGAATCACTGGTTTCCGATTGTCTAGCGAGAGAAATCCCGGCATGGGTCGCTCACGAGGGGAATCGTCTGGTGGGAAGGATCCCGAGGCAAGGACGGTTGCGCTGGTGAGGAGGAGCACAAGCAGGGACGGGGGCTTCAGCGTGGACACAACTGTGAAAGTGGCTTGGCCGGCTTCCATGGCTGCATCGGTGAGGAGAAGCGCAGGTGGAGAAGATGGGTTCGGTGTGGCCATGTCTGTGAGATTGGCTTGGCCGAAACTCATGGTTGAACTGGTGAAAAGGAGGAGGAGAGGTTGCAGTGACGATGGGGAGAAGGAGAGCGGGTGCGGGAAACCCAAGGGTTCGATAAAACCTAATCGATTAAGAGGCTGTTAGAATCTAATAAGTTAGTGAACAACCTAATTAAATAGATGTGTTTACCGGAGACTATTTCGCAGGTTGTGTGTTAGGTAGTTGACAAGACTAGTGTGGTTGTAAGAAATTGTGTGCCCCAAAAAAGCTCTCGTCTCTCTATGCTATCAAACTTTAATCCTTCTTTTCCGTTGTCGACATTTGATTTGGCCTCCCACGGAGCCAGTTAGGACGCTGATACGTCTCTTTTCCCTCTTCTTTGTTTTTCACTTTTTGTTTTTTGCTCTGGTCTTACTTGGTGTTGTTACCTCCAGATCTGGTGCCTCTCTCTTCGATAGGCTTATATCTGTTTATGTGTGGAGATTTGTGCTCGTTTAGCAAGCTCTCCAACTCGTGGCAGTGTTGGTGCGAGACAGATCTAGCCGTGGAACGACCTTCTTCCTCTGATGTGGATAGATGCAGATATGCACCGCCCTCATTGTGTGACGGTTGTTCTTCCAACGTAGTTGTGGTTTTGGAGGGACGCGCTTCTTCGTCTTCTCCTAACTTTGGCTCCTTCAGTTCCGCCGCTCCTCTAGTTCTCTACAATGGAGGGGGTTCGGTATGGTGAATGGGCTAGGTCCGCTCACAAGAGGCTTTCATTCATCTTCGTCGGTGGGATTGTCGTGGTTCAATCTTGAAAATCCAGTGCGCTTAGACCCTCGCATATCCTCTCCTTTCTCCTTTGTTGTCAGATCTAAAGGTTGATGTGAGGTTCATTATCCCCTAACTCTTTTTGGTTCTAGTTCTCTCTCTCTCTCTTTCCTCTCAGTTTCTGTTTGGCTTCTATTCTTCCTCCCGGCCTATTCCTGGCAGGTAAGCAGTACAAACAATCATACGATAGGTCAATCTACCACATCAAGTACAGAAACCCGATAGTCGTTCGTAATATAACCCCACCATGAAGGGTTGGGCATGAACCAAAAATCGGAGACGACTGCATCTCCTCAACGGTTGACCCATATCCAGTCTAACCCGCATCTATAAGAAGTCATCCAAACGTCGTACAATAGGAATAGGGGAAGTGGTTACCTGAGTTCCCAAATCTGATGCAAGAAGGGCATGGACCGGGGCATTCCGAGCATCCCTTGGAACGTTCATCGCTCTGACCCCAAACTCCATACATCTGAAGCTGATATCATCCGGTTGTGTGAAAGGTAAAAGTGATACCAACATCACCATATAACCCTTGAAACTCCAAGGGCCCTGATGCCAAATATTCTCCATGGTTATCCGGGACTTGAAATGGAAGGCCACCACGTCCTTGGTCAGGTATTCGATCTGCAATTCGTCGACCTTCCACTGTTGGAGCACTAATCCACAAAAAGCGTTCTGGTTGAGGCGTCTAGTACCCGCAGCCTTCCATGCGAAGGAAAATCGATACCGACCATCCACAACAGTCAGGATGGCCTCCACTAGGATCTCCAAGACGTCATACTTATCTTCCCAATCCGGTACCACCACCCACGTCCCCGGCGTTGCTCTGGACGGTTTAGATAGGGCCCTCACCGGATCTGCTACGACCAGTGTTGAGCAGGCCGGAGAGTGCTCGAGAGGGACACCTAGCACACTTCGGGGTCGCGAAATGGCTCGCCCGATCTCTGCATATGGCTGACAGAGGTTTGGCTAGGACGGCGCCTGACCTGTCACTACTTGTTTGGGTCTTCCCAGAGGGTGTTCGTCCTTTATCGCACCCCGGCGTCGTGTTCCGGTCGCATGGAGGCGCAGGCGGCGGCTGGTTGCCGAGTTGCTATAGATCTAGAAACGAGTTGTGCGGGGGGAGGTTCATATCGGGAAGTAAGGGTTAGAGGGGCTTGTTCATGGGCGGGAGGGTGGTTGCTGGAACAGAGGGCTGGGAGATAGGCATGAATGGTCTGATTGTGGTGGTGTGGAAGCACGGAGAGAGGTGGCTATGGAAGAAATGGGGAAGAAAGGAAGGTGGTTTTTACAGCCCTAAAGAGAAAAACGGTGTTCCCGTTTGACACAAATAATAGTATATTTAATAAAAAGATATTTATTTATATTTAACATCCTTAATAAATATATTCTAACATTCCAGATGTAAAGTTCTCTCAGCTTTGTTGGTATTCCTTTATGCTCGAGTGTGTTTTTTTGCAGTTGATTTAGTCTGCAGCTGGATTCGTCTTGGCAATCCTTTTTTTGTATTTCTTTTGGTTGCTCATCCCTATTCTTGTTTTAGTTTAATTGTAAATTTTTTTGTGGTTTGTGATGTTTTTCTTGCCTTCTCGGCTCTTTTTAGTTAAAGCCTTATCCTCCCTTTTCAATTTTTAAAATGTGTGAGCTTTATAATACTGTTTTGTTGATAAAAAAAATAATGTTAATCTATTCAGACTGTAATCATGAGAGACGGGCCAATAGGATTAGTTAGTTAAAATATTTGATGAAAACTGGTAGTTATACAGAAAAACCAAAACTCTCTCCAAACCTTAAGAAAAGCTCTCTGCCGTAGCACCCCAAAACCATAACTATGGTCATGGTTTTTACCATGACCTATGTCATGGTTATGCTTCTCTCTCTACACATCCTCTCCCTTGCACCTTCCTTATGGGTCATGCGAAGGTTTTTTATGCTACGGTTTCTTTCGAGACGCCTCTAGCCACCGCGACGTTGACCTTCTCCCGCCACCAACGAAGCGTCTCCCGACCTGTTTCGGTCCCTCCTCTGCAATTCCGGGGGTTTCCGCCTCTGAGGTCGCCGTCCCTGATACTACAGCCGCCGTCTTTGAAGTCATCGTCGTCTCTGATGTTGCCGCCTCTGATGCCGCCACCGTCTATGATGTTTCCGCCGTCTCTAGAGTCGTCCTTGTAGCCACATCTGCAGCCGACGCACCCTTCTTTCTGGCCTCCACCGCCGCAATCGCCTCGACCCCTTTCACGATTATGGATCTGGCTAATCGAGAGGGTCCTCTTTACTTTATTTGAGTTTGTCTTTGCATGATCAATTCCTAATGAATAACGAATCAATGATTTTTTCGAGGGAACCTCGATTCATGTATTGCCTCCCACTATTGTTGTTGAAGTCCTTGAACAATTTTCGGAACAGGAATTCCAGTATCACCCTCTCAACCCCCGTCTTCCTTACTTGCCATAGGCGGACTTACTTAGAAGCCAGGGGGCACGTGCCCCCCCCCCCCCCCCTCAAATTATAACAATTGTATAAATTAGCTATGTTTTTCTAATTTATATCCATAATTTTTTTTTATTAAAAGTACCCCTATCAATTTTTGGAAAAAATTATTATCATTTAATTTCTGTCAATTCCTTTTATTCCTTCTATGAAACCATATTTTTATTCTCTCATATTTCTAACTATCTGTTTTGTATTATACTAATTTTTACTTTCATTATTAATTTCTATATTTTATTATTAAAGTTTTTAAATTCGTGCAAAAGTTCAACATAATCCATTGTTTTAAAATTTAAAATTAAGAGTACAATTATTGTTTAAGATCCGAAACTATTATAAATTTGAATTTAATAATCTACCAAATTATTATAATCGTGGAGAAATATTTCAAGAAAAATATGACTCCGCGAATCTTTGATAAAAAGAAGAAAAAATCGTGTAAGAAGCCAATGAATATCGTATTGGTCGAGAAAGATATGTTTTATCGTATTAACAACAAAAATGTTTTACAATATTTTTAAAATATGAAGTTTCGATACCATGTAGTGTAATAACTAATAAGTATTATATACTATATTTTTAGTTGATATTAATATTTTTAACGTTATTTTGTATTATTTTTTCGTCAACTTTTTTTAAACTTGGTGCCCTCCCTCATCAAAAAAGCTAGTTCTGCCACTGTTCCTTGCCTATCGGCATCCCAACTTAGTGTTAGCTTGCCTATATGACCCCTCATCCAATTCAGTTAGGGACGGATATAGTATGAAAAAAAATAATGAACACTTTGTGTTTTCGGTCTATTTTTCGGTGGTCAGAGCTATATCTTTGATACACTCAGATTTATTTGAAATCTAAATTAATGAATTGCATTCGTTCAAAAAAAGTGAGAGATGGGCCAGTATAGACCTTGTATCCTTGTTTCTAGAATCATATAAACGAAAGGGGAAAGGCCGTATCCGAACTATGGTTCACCTTTGTTTCCATCGTCCACACTGCGACTGGCCTTTGTTCCCCATTCCAATCTGCGAACTATTCGCGATTCCCATTAACTATCAAAATCTGTCTATTTTCACAGCTCCGTTCATTTTGGGCGCACATGTGAGTCACGTGCCTTCCAATAATTTCGAAAATGGCCAGAATGCCCTCTTTTGTTTTATGTTGGTTTAAAACATGAAGTAGCTTTCTTTCTGATACGCGAACAGAGTTGAAGGAGAACGAGAGAGAGAGAGTCGACTTTGAAGAAGGTGAAGGGAGAAGAAGTTGAAGGAGAGAAGCAAGCTGTGGATCGAAGAATCTGAGAAGAAGGTTAGTTCAAACTGAAAGTGGTTGTTTAAATTTCTGAAGAAAATTTTCTGCAAATGCTAGGGTTTCTTCTATTGCAAAACCGTATTGTTTAAATTTCTGAAGAACCAATATTTGGGCAAAGGGTAGGGTTAACTCTGTTAAAAAAACCTTGTTCTGTAAATGGTTCTTCGAATCTGAACAGAATGGGTGTTGGAATTTAGGGTTAGGTATTTAATAGTTGTTGAAAATAGGGTTAGTTGAAATTGAAAAATAAAAATCGATGTTTTAGTACAACAGTTAAGATTGTATGAAATGGGGTTGACAATGTATGGCAAAATGGGTTTTAATCATGCAAAATGATAGTTTTTGAATCTGGCAAGTTGTAGAAATTGGGGTTCACAGAGAAAAAGGAATTTGTCAGCTATGTTATGTTTGGGGTTGTTGAAATCATCTTTGTGGTGGTAGAAAAATTGTTTGCATTTGACAATGTAGTGTTATTGAATAGAATGTGATGAATGGTATGTTTTGGAAGCAAAAGAACCATGATGTGTATTGGAAAAGTATCACGTTGAGTCTGAAGTTTATGCATGTTGTTTGTATAAGAGTGATAGGATGGTGAAGCCAAGAGTTGTTAATTGTTATTGTGGTGTGAGAGCTCCAATGCGTACGTCGTTGTCAAAAGAAAATCCAGGTAGAAGGTTTCTTGGATGTGGAAAATTCAGTGTAAGTAAATGACATTTGTGTTTATATTCTGAGTTCATATGAAGTTTATGCAATTAATGTTCGACTTTTTGACAGGCATGCCATAAGTGCAAATTTTTCCAGTGGGTGGATGATGATGTATGTCCTCGAGGGAGAGAATTGGTTCCTGAATTAGTTCACAAGATTAGAACATTGGAACAAAAGAACATGGAGCTTGAGAAGAAAACAACATTGGCTTTTGGTTGAAAAACTTTGTGCTTCATCATTTGTGGTTACTTGGTAGTGTATAAGTTGTTTATGTAGTAATTGCAAAAAATTATTGTTGTGGATGGATTGGATTAAGTATGTTGAACTATGTATGATAAAGTTGTAATGTTGATGTATGAGTAAACTTTTTAATGTGCAATGTGTTGGACAAATAAGGTTACTGCAAAATATTGAAATGCATTCCAAAACATAGTTCATGGAAACAGAAACCAACATAGAAGACATTAAAATATGCATGAAAAGGAAATTACACGAAAATATGCATGGTTGAACGTCGTCGAGAGTTAGGGTTTCTTGTCATGGTCCTCATCGTCCTCATCATCCTCGGTGTCCGGGGCAACGGCATTCCATAAGGAGGATGCTTCATCACCGGTCCCTTCTTCTTCGGTGTCTCCCGCATATCCATGTTGTGAACTTTCTGCTTTGACTTCCTTATCGTCAACGGCTGGACAGTCTTCAACCGGCGCTTCTTTCTGCGGCTTGAGTTCCTCTCGTGGCTCATCCTCATCTGAAAATTCCCTAGCTACCCCCCGGATATGGGCTTTCATTCATCTTCGTCGGATATGGGCACTGGGTTTCGGGATCAAAAGGAGGAGGGTCGGGTATAGTTGGGTGCTCATACTTCTCCCACGTATCGCTACCCCCCGACGATGAATATGGAGAGTACTCATCATAAAAGGGGAAAGGGTCGTCATTACGAGACATGCTCGTTGGTGTGAAGGGAAATTGGGTGGGAGAGAAAGAAATATTTTGGACAAGTGCATGAAATGTTGAACAAGGGAACCCCCTTTTATACTGCCCAACCTGAAATTTGTATGTAATCCACATAATAAAAACAATTTAAAAATAAAATATGTCATGTGCAATCAACCTCATTGCTATAGTGTTTCCAAAGTCACATGCATACACAAGTCCAAAAAATCTGCCCGAATGTGTCATGGGAGATGTGGAGGGAATATGATTCCCTCTGAAGTTCACAAAAGTCCATCAACCATGATGGACAATACAACCTTGTCTGCCACTAGCTATACAAAAAACAAGTGGTCCATGCTTTAATGCCACAGTAATGGACTCCACCCACTACAAAAACCTACACAAACCTACACCTACTCACACACCACATAAAGCTAGGGCTGAGATGAGGAATTGATTCCCTTCTTGCTTTTTCTCCCTTTCTTTGAACCAAGAGGTTGTGTAGAGGGCTTTTGTTGTTCTATCGAAGCTTGGAAATCTTTCTTGAACTTCAGAAGCAAGTCGGAGATATTTGGGGAAACCTGCAAGTCCATCAACCATGAATCAGATTTGCTAAAATGTCAAAGGTAATTTTCAGTTTATCTACTTAACAAAATCTGAGAAGTGTAGTTCTTATCCAAAACAAACTGATATTTTTTTATCACAGCACAAACTGGTTAGTACCATCTTCACCACTATAATCTAAGAATTAGAATAATTAGCTCTACTTAGTAAATTAATTCACTATAAATAAATTTTTCAGATGTACTTAGGAACCTAAATATGTATAAATAAAATTTGCAGATCTATTCAAGAACCTAAATGAGTATAATGAAAATTTTCAGATCTATTTAGGAACCTTTTTATGTATACATAAAATTTGCATATCTATTTAGGAACCTAAATGAGTATAATAAAAAATTTTCAGATGTATTTAGGAACCTAAAGACTATAATTAAAATGTTCAGATGTACGTAGGAGCCTAAATAACTATAATTAGATATAGTTAGTAATACCTTAGCCTTTTTAGGGGCATTCTGAGAATCCTCAAAGGTTGTTAGAAGTTCAACATTTTGTTTGGTTACTTTGTCAATGAGGTTGTCAAGTTGATGTTCAAGAGGGCATACAACACTTAGGGAAGGTGTTACTCTCCAAAATTCCTCATTGAGGACATCCTCCATTGTAACTTCTGTAGGAACCTCTTTCCCAACATCTGGTTGGGCATCATCTGTTCGTTCCCCTACAGGTAAATCAAATAGGTAAGTGTTTCAAATCAAATGAAGTATAAATTTAAGAACAATATTGAAGGGTTTTTAGATATTACAATCTTCAACTACATTAGCTCCTTGGTCAACATTTGGCTGGGCATCCTTTGTTGTTTCACCTACAGGTAAAACAAGCTTGTAAGTGTCTGAAATGAATTATACATTGCATTAAAAAAATTAGGGTGTAGTAGATATTACCATCGTGACCTAATTCAGCTTCATCTCCAACATCAGCCTCTACTCCAAGATCAAATGCTTCTCCAACATATGCATCTTCTACAAAATCTGCTTGGTGTCCAAAGTCAGCATCTTCATCTCCAAAATCATCATTATCTTGCATATCATCACCTTGACTTTCTTGGTGTTCAGAAGATATAGCTACATCCAAATGTGCAGGTTGTGTATATAGTTAAAATTTTAGATAAACATTCAAGCTAATTAAATTTTTTAATGTAAACTAGAATTCAATGGAATAGGATTCAATCTAATTAACATATTTAATGTAAACTAGAATTCAATGGAATAGGTTAGGGAATATCACCTTGACTTTCTTGGTTTTCTTGGTTGGATGTAGGAGCTCCTGCTGCTGCTTGTTTGGCTTGTTTCTTCTTCAATGCTAGGATTTGTTTCCTTTTCCGATCCTTAGCCTTCTTTGCCTCACTTGCAGCTCTCTTCTTGTCAAGGATAGGAGCAATAAACACTCCCTCACCATGCACACAATAAGGTTCTTTTGTAGGGATAGCCGGTGGTTGCGATTCTTGAGTGGGAGGATCACCTTTCCTGCGCGGTGGGAGCTTCTTTGCCACTCCATAATCCTTGGTACTGCAAGTCCTTATGTTGTGACCAGGTTTCCCATATTTCCCGCATTTAATGACAATTCCTTTCCTTGACAGTGAAGACCGTCCATTGCTATCAAGTTTGCCTTGCCTCTCCATGACACCCTTATTTCGCCTCGTTCGAGGTCTACCAGGTTGCTTGCGTACAAGCGGTGGCAGTAACAATTGGTCAGCAGGAGGTAATTTCCGACATTTCTGTAGGCCTTCGATAGGGAAAATCTGACCTCCATATATCTTTCTAAAAGTGTCAACAGAGTAGCATTGATTAACCTTGGTCATGGGATTTCCCCTGATAGAAATTATCGCTGCTGCAGCGTGTTTGCAAGGAATTCCACTGAGCTGCCATTCAAGACATGTACACGTAGAGTCCCACAGCTCAACCACGTAGGTGTCAATCTTCTCCGACACCTCAAACAACGTAGGTCCACTACGTATGACAGGACACTTCTTGGACTCTTCGATGATGCACTCCATGATCCCATTGATCCTCGGACAAAGGTGTCTGTCTTCTCGAGGTATCAGCTGCCCCTTCAAAAAGAACCGCTTCATGAGCTTGGTGCGATAAAATTCCAGGAAGGTCAAAATGGGAAGGTCTCGGCCCTTTCCGATCCAAGAGTTGAAGGACTCAGATATGTTGTTCGTCTGGGCAGCGCACTTTGACTCCGTCTTGAAATACGCCTTGCACCAATTTTGGGGTGGCCTCTCACGCAACCACAGATAAGCTTTCTCATTCTTCTTTTTTACTTCCTCCATAACTTCTTCGAACATTTCCCCAGAAATAGAACGAGAACACCTCCACAGTAGTTTCTTTAGCTCATACCCCTTGAACTGCTTGAACCAGTTTTCGTACAAATGACGCATGTAGTGCCTGTGTTCAATGGTCGGATGGTCGGTCAATACCTCAATGAGACCCTACAAACAACAATTCAGGTAATGAATCAGTTCATTATCAATTATAAATCACATTGTGCAAAAGCAAAAAATTAATTACTTTTAACCTTACAAAACACAGAAATAAACACATTAAAAACAAGCAGCAAATACATATAGGATGTCCATATGATTTGAAGCTAGAAAATAGACAAAAACACCCAACTACATGAAAACAGTGTAACATGCATTACATTTAATTAAAAGACATTTAAAAGTTATAAAAGACATTTAAACCAGCAAAGACATATTAGATGTTTAATGTTATAAAAGTTTTAAAAGATTTTTCCGTACCTTCTGCTTGTCCGACATGAAGACTAAATCAGTTGGTTCACCATTCCACAAGTCATCCAGTAGTAGGTCCACAAACCACCTCCATGTCTCTTTGGTCTCTTGTTCAACTACCGCAATTGCCAAAGGGAACATTCCATCGTTCGCATCTCTAGCCACAGCAGCTAAACAGATGCCACTATGGTATGATTTGAGGTGACATCCATCTAACCCTATAAAAGGGAGACACCCATTGTGAAAACCTTCCTTCTGAGCAGCAAATCTGACATACACCTGGAGGAACCTTGGTTGTTCACTCTCATCTGTCATCATACTAAACCTTGTCCCGGGGTTGCTCTTCATCAACATTTCCCCATACTTCTTTAACATGCCGTATTGAAGTCCGTCCTCTTCGTGTTCTATCTCCCTCCCCTTCTTCACTACACGATAGACTCGCTTCTTAGTAACGTCAACCAATAATTTCTCCAAAATCTTATTCTTCAAGGTTCCTATACACACTTTCTTATGCTTTTGGATGTAGTTAAAGAACCTGCATAGGAAACAGGATATATCAGCTTTTACTACACAATATAATAATGTGCACTAATTGGAAAACAGAATTTAAAGTATATGAAATTTCATTTTATCATGAAAATACAATTATTACCTGTATGCTATGGCAGTAGAAGTCAAGTTCAGCCCGAGAGTTTCCGGTTGACAATTGTGCTTCAATCGCAGGTTCTTAATCTGCAAGCAGTCCAATACTTTATTCACCCCACACCATATATAGAAAGGGCATCCTTTCTCCTTGCACACTGCACCTATGCCATCTGCTTTCTGATTGCGAGTGTAGATGAAATTGAACCCCTTCTGCCCAGAATATAGCCTAAGCACTATTCTAAACCAGAAAGCACTTTCAAAAGTGTCTCCTAGTGTAAGCTCTATCTTATGCAGCTCAGATGATCTGTCTCACATCTTAGGTTCCCTGCCTGAACTTGCAGCATACCCTGTCCTCCATTCCTCAACCATCTCAGCCTCGCATCCTAAGTCATCAAGACCATCTTCATCTCCACAACCATGTTCTTCATTTACTTCTTCATCATCCACATACTCCTCATCCTCCTCATCATCACTACTTTCCTCTTCCATGTCTTCTTCGTCCACCTCATCTTCTTCTTCTTCCACTTCATTTTCCTCATCTGAGGATGATGCATTATTGTCTTAATTATGCTCATCTTCATTATCTTGTTCAATGAGATCATCATCTATTATGTCATCCCTAAACATCTCAGCCTCCAAGATGTTTTCATCATCCGAAGGTTCATCAACCAACCTTCTCGTTACTCTCTGCTTGGTACCCTTCTTCCCAATCTACAATTTGTTTTATACAAATGCAACACCTCAGATTGTATATATTAAGTAAAATATACTACACATGTATTTACAAAACTGATTAAGCAAATAAAACAAAGATTTACTTAATTCAAAGAAACTAATTCAAGATGTTAGTTTGTGATTAAGCAACCACTGAAAATGTTTCAACAGAATAATATAAGAACCAGAATTAATCATATTCTTATTTAGGATGAAAAAATTAATTTTATTGCTCTCCAATTTATACTAATCCACTGACATTTTCCATTCCATGTTTTAATTTTCTAATTACTACCCAGTTTGATTGAAGCTTTAGAAAGGTCTATAAGCAACTACTGTATCTTGGTGATTTTTGTGGCAGACAGGTTCAAACATGGAGAAGCCTAGAAATCCTCACACATGTATTACTCAAAGGGAACTAATCTATACAAAGTTTGTTCATTTCAAACATTCACAAGTCGACATACCATATATCAATCTAACATAAACCCTAACTTCACTAAATCAGAAACCCTAGACCACAAATCCCAAATCGAACTTCTTAGAACTCAACCCAAACCCTAAACCAGAATAAATCAATCTAATCTAAACCCTAAACTCAGTAAATCACAAACCCTAACCTCACTAAATCAGAAATTACTTGTAGCTTAGTAAATCAGAAACCCTAACCTCACTAAATCAGAAATTAGTTGAAGAGTACGTACCTTGAGCTCGCGGAGCTTCTCCTTGCTCGTGGGTTTGTCAAGAACATGCTTCTTCGTAGTAGTAGTAGCTGGCTTCGTCATCGTTGGTAGGTCTTCGGTTCGTGTTCTTCAGAGAGAGTGAGTAAGAGAGAAAAGAGAGTGAGTTAGAGAGTTAGAGAGTTAGAGCGAGAAATGAGTGTTTTTGTTAAGTCTGAGGATTAAAATCAAATGTGGGGGCAATTAAGTCTTTTCTCAAGCAAAATTAACGGAGCTGTGAAAATAGACAGATTTTGATAGTTAATGGGAATCGCGAATAGTTCGCAGATTGGAATGGGGAACAAAGGTCAGTCGCAGTGTAGACGATGGAATCAAAGGTGAACCATAGTTCGGATACGGCCTTTCCCCTAAACGAAAAGAAATATATGGTTACAAAATTCATAAATGCTTTGACCCATTCATCTCAGATAGGAATGCAACAAATTTGAGATTGAACTATTTGTGAAAATTCTTAATTATTGCAAAAAATAAAAGGCACGGCTATCGACCATTCAACATGTCTGAGTATTCCACAGTCCACACCTTCGGTTGTACCTTATCCAAATGGCCTTGTAAAACTGGGACCGAAAAAATATACTTAGAAGTTTTTTTTTTTAGAGGAATGACAATATTATTAAATAAGTAAGGTAATTAGGGATCCGTCTGGCGACAAGACCCTTACAATTCCGTAAAGTAAAGAACCATAAACTAGAACATAAATGGTGCTCATATGCATAGAGGCGGTCAGGGGGTGAACTGCGATAGCATCCGTGAATACCGATACAGTATGCGCCAACCATAAAATACTGGTCGAGCAGACCAGGTGATAACTGAACGATGGTGGACCGATAACTTCCCCGGTAAGTCAGCGTGCGCCGTCCTCCCTTGATTGATAAGAGTAGAGCTCCTGGACACGGGATTGTTGACCCCAAAGTGGTATGGAAGCATCTTCTTGACTGTTGGCAAAACCATTGCCACCAAACTGCCAGGAAGGGTATACAGTCGATCAAACCCTTCCTGGAGCGCCAGGCACTCATTCCTGGAGGCGGGGGTGCGTATAGCCCCCCGCCACTGCATTTGATGACCCCTCTGAAGCTGACAAGGCCTCCTCCTCCTCCGGTTCCATCTCCCTCTCCAGGCGTTTCTTCCCCGACAGTGATGGCGACATTTCCCGCGGAAGCCAACCGACCACAGCCTCCTCCTCCCTGAAGCTCGGTTGCCTCCCATGCGGCCTTGAATCTTGGGACCTCAGAGGGGTGTGTGGTCCACTCGACGAAGATCCCCCTTTCCCCAAGCCTCTCAAATATGTCCAATTTGTACCCGGCGTCGCCTTCTCATGTTTCTCCCTTTCCAAACCAGATCTCGGATCCGCCGGGGCTTTCAGCGATGATCCCCTTTTACCTCCCACCACCGGGCATACCGTGAACAAATGACCAGCACAGCAGGACCCAAAACAATGTTCAGGCAGATGTTCGCATGATATCAACAAACGAGTATGTACCTGGGAGGCAGACATCCGGAACCAAAGCTGGCTCTGCAACGGGACTCGTATGTCCACCCAGATTCTGACCTTCATGAAATCTCCCCAACACAGGCCATGCTTATCCACATCCACACCCTGACAAACACCTAAAGCATTCCCCACCCGGAATCCCACATCCCTCGTCCATGCCCTAGAGGTAAATTCGACACTCGGGCCCAGACAGAGAAATTGTGGAACTCTAACTCCTGGACCTGCATATAGGCACGCAGATCCGTAAATAAAATCAAAGAATCCCTGAAAGACCAAGGTTCTCCCAGCAGAACCCTCTCCATGTCCCTTGCTGTCCAGAAAAAGAACGCAATGAGGCCACCCACTAAAGGCTTCGCCTCCACTTTCATCCCCCATGCATCCTCCATCCTTTCTACCACTGACTTCCAGTAAATCTTCTTAGAGGTCAGTACCTTGGCTGCCAGAGCAAATTGATACAGATTACTCTGCCCTGTGATTTCTTGCACCGACACCACCACCTCCCTGATTTTCATCGCCCCCATCTGGGAACCGAGCTCACCCACCTGATTCCCACCTCGAATCTCGGGGCCTCCTCGAGCTCCAAAAGGGTTATAACACGGGTCCCCATTCGGATGACCCACACGGAACCCAACTTGATCCGTCCGACCCGCAGCCCCCGCACCTTGAGTCTGCCCTGATCTCGGCCCGTAACGTGCTGCCCAACGGGCCACATCCTCCTGTCCTCCTCGGGTCTAGCCCGGGTGAGGGCCGCGTCCTTGGCCCATCGGGCCCGAACCCGCCCTTGGGTGCCAGTCCTCCTATGGCGGTGCATTACTCATGTGAGGCCCAATCGGCCTAGCCCGACCCGGATGGCCTGCACGCCTAGCGTCCGCCATCAAGCCTAGGCCCACAGCAACACCATCCGGAACCCTAGTCTGCATGACCGCCGCCTGCATGGTCGCCGACGCCTTGCCCTTCCTGAGCCTCCACGCCGCCGCCTCTGCGGATTCCGGCTCTGTCACCTCCGTTGCTGAGGAGATTACAATCGGTATGAGAGTCGCCCCATCCCGGAGGGACTCCCCCGACTCGTCCTCCACCCTCGGCAATACACTCTCAGCCGCCCGGACAATCGGATGGCGCCGTGTTTTCGACCGCGGACCAATCGCCTGCACCCGGCGAGGAGGCCGACCTTCCTCCCTCGCTGGTTCCGCCGCCTGCATCGCCGAGAAGACCATCCGCTCCTCCGTTCTGCATGGTGACCAGTCGGCCGGAGAGGAGAGCATTGGGGTTACCGATGTCCTCTCCGTCTCCTCCGGCCATCCCTGCGCTTCCCGGGCCATCTCCTCCATCTCCCGTTCCTGCCATGGACTCCCCGACCGACTCCCCTGCAAAACCCGAACCAGTTCCTCCTCGGTTCGCTCCGGCCACGGGGTCCCCGGCCGACTCCCCTCTCCCCCAATCCCACTCGCTGCCTCACCAGTCGAGATAGGGGACATCGATCTCTCCTTCGACGACCTTGAACTCATAATCGCGCACGAAGGAAAGACAAAACTCGCAAAACCCTATGCTAGCCGAAACCCTAGCAGAGGTGCGTTTCTATCTCAGTAATAATTTTATTAATATATACTTAGAAGTTAGAACTTCTTCATCTCAATAATTTTATTTGATCCAATAAAATTAAGGATTTTTAGTGTAGTGAAACCGTGTACTTAGGGATGTTAGCAGTGTTAATTCGGTAGTGTAAATTTAATTTGTTTGGGGGATGCTTATCTGTAAGCTGTTCATGGTCATGCTTGAAATCTTATCCTGTAATGTTTAGTGTTCATTAACAATTTCACACACTGTTTATGTTTTGGCTAAAACAGAATTGCTGCATAATATTGTGTTCAAGTTTCTAAAAATAAATATCATATACGAACTTCTCCAAAAGGACCATAGAAACATGTAAATGGCAATGTTTATTGATTTGTTATGGATCAAATTCAAATGGGTTAATCAGGACACAAGTATAACGTATCATCAAAATCCTCTTTTCTTTTGAAACGGAAGAGCAGTAATCATTACTTGAATTGTTGCAAAATACATTTGAGTGCATCCAGAATGATAAATTCGGACCACGAAAGGACAGGCATAGAACGGGCTTCCCGAGCTAGCCAATGGGCTGCTCCGTTCGCTGACCTAGAGACATACTCGAGTTTAACATCCTCGAGAACTACTAATAGGGACCGACAGTCGTCAACCAATCGGCCCAAAGGAGAAAAGACTTGGTGAGATCCTTGGATCAAATGTACCAGGTACAGAGCATCACTCCGAATAATTACCCTGGAAAGTCGCGAGGTGTGGATCCATTGCAAGGCCTGATAAATAGCCATGGCTTCAGCGTATTCGGGACCCAACATGCCACTCCCACTACCACTCCTCCCTTCTAGAACCACTCCCATCTCTGTTCGACAAATCCACCCCCAACCGAACTGCCCTGAGTTTGCGAAGGTCGCTCCATCCACATTGATAGTGGACCAATTTGGAGGCGGCGGAATCCAGCTCGTCTGCCTGCAGTGGGGACCAACAGAGGGTTTGGGCCGACCATTATGGGCTTCAGACCAACTACATTGGTTGCTAAGGACAGTAGCAAGGATGCCCTATGGGGTAGGAGTGGTATTGTCCCAGACTTTTTCATTCCTTGTTTTCCAAATCTCCCAAAGGACTAGGCTCATTTTGCTCTTTATCAGCGTATCCGGTAATTGTAGCAAAGACGATAACTAGTCGTGTAGAGTACTTGAGAGGGGGGGGGGGATAGGAGTCTGCATCTCTACGAGATTCCAAACGGATTTAGCAAAACGGCAATGAAGGAGGAGATGGTCGGTAGTTTTCGAGGCACTCTGACACATCGGACAAGTATCCAGAATCGGAACAAATTTTGTCTGAAGGTTGACTGCAACTTATAGAGTGTTTGACAGAGCCCGCCAGAGGAACACCTTAATGCATGGTTGAATGTCCAGGTCCCAGATGTTTGTCCAGATCATCGAACTATTCAAAACGTGCCATCGACCATTCTCCCGGGATAGCGCTCTGTATCCTTCCTTTACCAAGCATACCCCCCGAGTATTGTACTTCCAGGACCATTTGTCTGTGTGGCGTGGGAGGGGCAGAGGCACCTGTAGTATATCTTCAATGATGGCCGGAGGGAGATTCTGTTGAAGTTTCGGAATGTCCCATGACTGGCCAGTGTCCGATGCGAAATCCGACACCCTCATACCCGGAGTTAGACATGTATGAGGTGGGATGACCGGGGTATTTCCCAAAAGCCATGGAGATCCCTCCACCATAGTCGAACAGTCGTCCCCAATAGTCCGAATCAAACCCTGCCTAAACAATTCCTGTGTGGTCCGAATTCCTGTCCAGATCTGACTAGGGTTATTACCTCCATCTGCCGTTAGGAACTCACTTTTTGGATAATACCTTGCCTTGAAAATGAGAGCGACCAAACTATCTGGTTGGTTCAAAAGCTTCCACCCCATTTTGGCCAACAAAGCTATGTTCGTATCTCTCATGTCCCGGAAACCCATTCCCCCTCCTCCTTCGGTCAACACAGCTTCGCCCAATCCTGCCAAATAATCGGTTTGTTGCCTCTAAGAGTACCCGTCCACCAGTATCGGGCCAGCGCGACATGTATCTTGTGGATGGATTCCCGGGGTAACAAGAATACACTCATGGCGTAAAGTGGCATGGCTTAGAGTACTGATCGTATCATCACCTCCTTGCCCCCAGCAGATAACATCTGGCCATTCCACGTGCCTATTTTGTCACAATCTGATCACACATAAATTGAAGACTCTGGCCTTTCCTCCTTCCCATCATATTCGTGACCCCTAGGTACTTAGTCGGACCCGAAATCTCCTGGATCCCAAGAATGCCACAACATGTTGCCCTTTGTGTTTGAGATGTATTGGTACTGAAGAAAATGGACGACTTACTCTAATTAATAACCTGGCCCGACAGATGACCGAAGGATTGCAGGATGTGGTTCAGTTGTGTAGCCTCCTCCGGATCGGCTCGACAGAAAATATAGCAATCATCTGCGAAAAATATATGAGACACCACTGGGGGACCTCTAGTCACCAAGACCTCGTGAAGTGTCCCATTCCTCTCCGCTTGATTGAGCATACGAGAGAGGCCTTCCATACAAAATAGGAAGAGATATGGGGACAACGGATCACCTTGCCGAATCCCTCACCCGGTTGTAAATGGGGTCGTATACTTCCCATCTGAGCTCACCGTATATTGAATAGAGCGCATGCAGGCCAAGACCAACGACCTCCATCCTATATCAAAACCAAAAGCTCCCATCATCGATAGAAAGAAGGACCATTCCACTATGTCGTAGGCCTTGCTCATATCCAGTTTCAGTGCCATGTATCCCCTCTGCCCTTGCGTCCGCCGTCGGAGGGTATGAATAATCTCATACGAGATGAGAATGTCATCCTGAATATGCCTCCCTGGCACAAATGCTCCCTGATTGGTAGAGATGATTGGGTCCAGGAGCGGTTTTAGTCGATTTACCAGGACTTTGGATAGTATTCGGAAAATTACGTTGCAGAGAGCTATAGGTCGGAGTTCAGTAATCTTCCTCGCCCCTGGTATCTTTGGAATCAGAACCAGGGTAGTCTTATTGATGTCCTGATCGATGTGGCAATTGGACACTGTAGCCCAGACAAACTCAATAACCTCTGGGGACAAAGTATCCCAGTAATGTTGGAAGAACTTCGGATTGAGACCATCTGGGCCCGGGGATTTAGATGGTCCCATTTGAAACACTGCATGTCGCACTTCCTCATCCGATACCCATTTCATCAATTGTAAGTTCTGATGAGGAGTGATCATAGGTGGGATCGGCATGGGCAGGTCATAATCCTCAATTTTCCCTGCAGTTAAGATATCAGCAAAATAGGAGTGAATCAGCTCCTTCATCCCCGAGTTCCACTGCATCTCCACCCCCTCGTCATTAACCAGCGATTTCAGTTTGTTTCTTACCTGCCTTTTCGTGGCCGACCTCTGGAAAAACTTCGTATTACGGTCCCCTTCTCCCAGCCAATGTTGTTTCGCTCGTTGACGCTAAAATTGTTCCTGTTTGGCTAACGCTCGGTTATACTGTTTCTGTAGAGCCAAACGGCGTCTGATACCTTGTCTGTCTATGCGACCATTGAGCCCGACCAGTTTCCTCTGCAGAGAGTGGATCTGATTGATGTTATCTCGAAAAATAGTCTGACCCCACGCATCTAAAGATTGCCCAATGTCTTCATCAAAATCCTCTTAATATTCTATTTCGGATGGTTTGATTTTTAAATTTTGTCTTCTCACGCAAATAAAATAGTGGTGTGACACTGAGAGATTATTGGATGGTCTAACTAGGAGATAACAAAATCAAAGGGTAGGGGTGTAATTAACCTACAGAGAAAATGCTTGACGGTGGCTCGATTCTTCTCCACCGCTGTTGGCTTTTGTGTGGTGTGATTGATCACGGTTCGTGGGTGATAGATCAATTGGAGTTTTCTATGAAGAGATAGATCATTAGGCTTGTTTGGTGATAAATCCTTATAGCCAACGGTATAGGTCTTTACTTTGGACTTGGATGTGTAAGCCTGTACAGGGCTTATTGGCGGCAAGAGTGGTTGAGAAGGGACAAGAGTGGTTGAGGAGGGACAACGAGGTTCGAAGCGGCTCACCTAGGGGGAACGAAGGCATTCACTGCGTTAGTGGGTGTGATTCTCGACGTTGAGTGGCAGTATTTGGTATTGTAGGTGTCCATGGCGTTTCTCTCGAGAGGAGGGATGGTTCTGGTCTTACCAGTTGTCGAGGGGTTTTCGGCGATAGGGCGGTGCGTCTTAGTTGGCCGAGAGGTTGTGGAGGTTTTTATGTCCGATGGGCGAGAGGCTGCTTTGGTACACCCATGGTGATGTTGTGTGGGACCCATATATGTTTTGTCGTGGGGCCAGAGTCTCTGCTGACTGCGGCTAGAGTTGTGCCATCACCCCCTTTCCAGGGCTTGTGGTTGTGTGTGGCGATGATGTCGTCTCTTGAGGAATGCAGCCGACCAAGGTTAAGGAGGTGGTGTAGAAGTTATGGATTATGCAGCGCAGGAAAGGGAGACCGAGTTTTCTGCGACGGTGATACGGACAGAGAAAATTTGTTCGTCTCCTCCGTCTCAACGTGATTGGTCACCGAGAGTACTAGGAGCTCAGGAAGCGGCGCCTAAAGGTGGATCGGGTGATGGTCAGAACACTGAAGAAAAGAGTGTTACGAAGTCCGATGAGGTATCAGATTTACCGACGAGGGGCGAAAAGCACCCTCTCCTCGATCAATGAGGATCTCGTGGCCTAGCGGGGGGTCGACCAACAACACCGCTCCTCTGGACGTATGGTGGCAGAGGTTCCACCAAGATCTGGTATGGTACTCTCCTACCATCTCGGAGATCAACAGTCTCGCGTTTTGGAGCCCTACCTTTATCATTCTAGGGTGGACGACGCATGCTGAAAATATGGGGAAGTATCCAGTCTGACATAGTATTTTACCAACAATGGGTCTGCTCTACCCTAGCTTCTAGTTCGGATTCGTTGTATCAGTGTCAAAAGACGCTAGCGCAGTATCCCCTTCTTAACATCTCCGTGAAGCGTTTCAGTGCCTTGAGCTCTTTTACTTTGTGTTGAGGTCCCTTATTATTGGGACCATACTTTCAGCATTTTTAGTTTGGTGTTTCGTAGCTTATCTACTTGTAAACACTATTTATCTATAATGTCACACTCGTATCCTTTTAAAAAAGGAGATAACAATAATTATTAAAGCTTTACAAAATAAACGGCCCTAATTAAAAGATAGTAATAAATATTGGAGTTTTACAAAACAAATTGGCCTTAAATTATGGAGCTACAAGTGTCTGGGTCAAGTTAAACTATCCTGTATTTTCGGATTCCTTTTCCTCATTTTTAATTACAATTATTGCATAAATTAATAAACTTAATTTGTTTTTCTAAAGCTTGCATCCCAATTAAAAGAATTTTTTTAATGCTAACGTCCCTTTGTTCTGTCAATTTTCTCTACAGCTCACTATGTTGCTTCTCTCTTATGAAGATAACAATGACTTGCTCGATGGCTCTAATCTTCATCTCTCGTATTTTTTTAGTGACTACGGGCCCCTTTCTTCCATTTTCTATGAATGCAAGAATTCGCGGTGGCAAGTGGAAACCTCCGCGCAAGATGGGCCCACGATCGAGCAAACCACGTGCAACCTTAGCGATAGAGGCTTTCCACTCTCCACAAAGGCTCCACATCCTCCTACGAACAACCCCGACGGTGGACCAGAACAGGAAGACGCGACCATCTATCCCCAAGGTTGGCGATGACCTTCAATGCATAGAACTCGAGGCTCGGCTCCGGCTTGGATCCAGACCAAGAGACATGGAAAGTGTATGGCGACGGTGCCCCTTCGGTAGAGTAGTTACGGCATCCGATGAGCGAAATGACCCTTCAGGAACTCACTATTATGGAGGAGGACGTGTAGGGGATGAACTCCACTATCGGTTTCTCTCTTATCGACATCGTCATCTCTGGAAAATCCTTTAACGACACGACTTTGGCATGTGTTGTGAAGGCTATATGGAGCTTCCAAATATGGTGGTTCGATCCCTCAAGAAGGGGATATAGATGTTTTTCTTCAAAATCGAGAAGTATCTGAAATAAGTACTACGGGGCGAACCGTGGGACTTCCATAACTCCTTATTGGTTTTGGAACACGTGGACCCTTATGCTGCCTCATTTGAGATTTCCTTTACCCACACCTCGTTGTGAGCCCGTATCTTCAATTTGAAAGTGGGGACTCGAAATATGACAGTAAGGATGAAGGTATGGGACAAGCTCGGGTCCTATCTAGAAGTGGACACTGATTCCATGGGGTGAGGATGGGATGGCCCACTTTGGATTCAGATCTAGATCAACCTTGTGAAACTTCTCCACGGGAAACTCCTCCCCACAATGAGAGAAAATAAGAAGGTCTGGTAAATATCAGTAACGAGCACCTACTGGATCACTACTACAACTGTAGCCGCATCGGTCACGTAGCTAGGGACTGTTAACACATACATCCAGAACCTCATATGAAGATGGGCTGGGATCTTAGGGAGATCAAATTACCTAAACAAATGACAAAGGACCACCTAAGTCAGGCGCCAGATATTGGACACACCACCCCAATCACCTCGGCGTCAAGTTGAGTGGGATCCCATCCTCCTCGGAAGAAAAGAACTATAAACCAAAAAGATAAATCATGTCTTGCACTGACATTTAACATCGTGCTTCCAAGAATGACGGAGCATAGAGACACCTCGAGCCACCATGATAGCCAGAGGACATAAACACTAACCATGGTCTGAAACATTAGGGGGCATGATATCCAAAAAATGCCCCTAATGTAAAACCCGCTTAAAAAAAAAGGAATTAAAAAGAACAACCAGATTTGATTTAAAACGGGCCTTGAACTGTTGAGCGTGGAACGAATAATCGGGCTGTTGAAACGGACTTAGGATGGGTTTAACAGCGGAACGCGGAATCGGTGCCTCGGGAGCCGTGTCTCGAAATCCATGCACCGGGTTCTGTGCTCGGGGCTCGAAACCGATTCGTCGTGATCCCGTTTTTATCCCGCTCAAGTGTGAAAGACAATTGTCGGATTTAAACTAGACGAATCGTGACCTTTAACTTAACGGCGGGACCGTTATTAATCTATGGCTTTCGTGTTTTCTTTAGCGTCCGGCTTCGATCGAAGTGGAGCCCGGAGGTAGCGAGCCAGAACGTCAGCAGCTAGGAAACATAACGGTTGCTCTTCAGTTGAGGTAGGGAAAAGTAGCCGGATCTCGGCCCTGACTAAGGAAAGTTAACAGTAGAATTGCATGTGACACCGGGGTGTCGTGGGTTGAATAGGCTTATTTAAATGTTAGAAAAGCATGATACGGGATTGTAGCGTTTAAGAAAAAAGCATGTGACACTTAGTAGTGTCGTAGGAACAGAGAACTTAGCGATAATTGAATTACTGGAGGCATATGACCATGCCCGGAGGTTGTTTGTGAAACTAGTGATTTTAGGACTGTTGGAGGCATCGTTTATGCCAGAGGTTGTTGCGTGTTAATTGTTGTTGAGTTTGGGTGGCCTTGAGAGCCCGTGTTATTTGTTATTGAGTTTGGGTGGCCTTGAGAGCCCGTGTATTTAATTTGGCGTCTTGGGTGGCCTTGAGAGCCCGTGTGTTTAAATTGGTGTCTTGGGTGGCCATGAGTGCCCGTGTCTTACTGTTGGTGTCTTGGGTGGCCATGAGTGCCCGTGTCTTACTGTCGGTGTTTTGGGTGGCCGTGAGTGCCGTGGGGTTGTTGAACCCGAGTCTTGACCGTTGGTGTGTCTTGAGTGACAGTGAATGCCGTGGGGTTGTTGAACCCGTGTCTTTACCTTTGGTGTTTTGGGTGGCCATGAGTGCCCGTGGGGTTGTGAACCCGTGTCTTTATTATCGGTGTGTCTTGGGAGGCTGTGAGTGCCCGTGGGGTTGTTGAACCCGTGTCTCTACTGTTGGTGTCTTGGGAGGCCGTGAGTGCCTGTGGGGCTGTTGAGTCCGAGTTTTACTGTTGGTGTCTTGGTGGCCATGAGTGCCTGTGAGTGTTGAACCTGTGTTGTTACTGGTTGTTGAACTTGCTTGTGTTTGTGATCGCGGATTCCGGTAGGTTGCAAGCACTCTTTGGCTGGCCTGACCAAATTTGAGTATCAACGGGTTGCAAGCACTCTTTGGCTGGCCTGACATGGTTTGAGTAACACAGGTTGCAAGCACTCTTTGGCTGGCCTGGTCCGAGTTTGAGTATCACAGGTTGTAAGCATTCTTTGGCTAGCCTGATCCGTGTTCGTGTGAGTGGGAGAGGTTACTGAGCAGCTGGTATGCGATCCTTTGTGATTTTGTTTGGTGTGCGATCCCTTGTGATCTGTTTGGCGTTGTGTAGTTGTCGTTTGAGTCCTTGGGAGAGGTCGTCAATTGTTGTGTCGGGTCTGCTTACGTGGTTGAGTGTTGAGTCGTTCGAGGAAGGTCACCGTGGGAGTTTGTCAGTCGGAGTACTTGAGTTGGGGGCGGTGATCCCCGGAGTTGAGTCTGTTGTGGGTGTTATAGGCTTTGTCTGCTAATTATGCCGTAGTCAGTCTGTTATCCGTGGTGGTGAGCGAACGCTCACCCCTAGCTGCTTTTCCTACAGGTACTGTTCGTGGGACGGACTTGGTGAGCTCTCGAAGCTTGTGGAGCTGGGAGCGGAGTCCGGGTTTTGTCTTTTTAGTCTAGCGACGGGCACCTCGCTTTTTTGTCCGCTGTGGGACGCTTTAATTTGAGTTGTAATTATCCTTTTGTTGAACTAAACTGTTATTGTAAAGTGTTTTAGTGGAAATGTTTTCAAAGTGTTTTCTTATTCTAAACGTCGCGTCCCTAGTTTCGGTTCACTGAAATTGGGGCGTGACACCTAACATCTCGGAATCTTCTTCATCACCATAACTAGCTCCTTTGCACCAAGACATGGTCCAAAACGTCATCATGATACACTCGAACCATCATCGATGAAGCACGGAGGACAGGAAAAAATAGAGCTCCCTAGAAATCACTAGCAGGGGAAGACCTAGAGGGTAATTGCAAGGGAAGTAGTGGTTGGAAGAAAACAATTGTCATTAAGGAAGCATCTAGAGCTAGATCCTCTAGCTCTCAGGGCAACGGGTACGGACCTGCCATAAAGGCAGATAGAAAAGGAAATGGAGTAAGTGCAACAGGCGAAGGGTGGGAAGCACCATCGTCTATCCATGTGATCGAGGTACAAACGGGTGGTTTGGCTGATATTACCTAACCATAATGTCTAAGGGAACCGACGACACCAAGTAGCACCTTGGTTCCACCAATCAGGTCATATTCTAACACACGTAGGACTATCAAGGCCTTTAGACATATCCAAGGGAGGACGAATAACGTTGATTTCTAGGAAGGGAGTACAATCTACTTTCACTAATCCAGATTGTCTATGACTAGGAAGCCAAGCCTCCCTTCGATCGACCAACAGATATCCCCCGAGTGGTTGTCACACGGATTGTAATGTTAGACTATTAAAAGATATTTCTATTTTTTATTAGCAAGAATCCTTCTAATTCTAGTTTTTTATTTTAATTTTCGGTTATATGTACGCAGCCTACAAACTACAAGAAATTACTAGTTCATGTTTTCAGCAAAATTAATTAATTAGAATCACAATCTCTAAGTTATTGTTAACTCAATTCAACTGTTCATTAATTGCTATCGATTTAAAATTTTATTATTATTGTTAGTATCCCATTAAGGACTCCCTGTTCTTAAATACTAAGGACATTATGGCTTTTTGAAATGTCTATCGTAAATGATTTTTTTAAGACTTTGAGTCCGGGGGAAACCGGATATAAGTTATTTGTCTTCCTTTTAAAGCATGAGGCAGGGACGTGGTGATGTTTGATAGAAAGATATATAGTTTTAGGTAACAATATGATGAGAGAGCTGCTTAAGACATGGCGTTTAGTGTTGAGGTGTTCCAAGACGTCATGAACGACGCATTGTGAGTACAAGGCCTCTAGATCAAACAACTGGTAATGAGAGGGCTTTACTCTTTTGTGTGCAACCCTTTAGGTCTCACATGACGTTGGTAGTAAAACCGAAATTCTTATTTCGTTCACAAGTTATGGATAACTCGTAGCAATGCCCATAATCATCCAAGTCATATGAACTTGACTCTTATCTTTGTCATAACCTGTTACCTCAAGTATCCTTACCCCTTGTCATTTTGGTGATGTCACGACTGAAAAATAGTCATAAAAGTGACAAACTCTTCTATGCATTTCTTGATTTTGAATTCGGATTGTAAATGACAAATTTGCATGACATGCATTTTGTCTTACAATCCTTACTAATCAAGGCGGGCCTTATGGAATCTTTCTTGTACTGAAAACACAAGTGACAAATCTCATGCCAATCATTCATGCACCTCATATGTGTGCCTTCATAGTTGAGCACAATCTTTATTACCATCTTGTCAGGATTAGCGTTTGACTGTGTCAGGGACATGAATAAGCACATATAGACAATATAGTGGTTTCATGGTTTTAAGAATAATGTTTACTTTTGCTAGTTTGAGATGTACTCATCTCTCATATTTTATGGAGTACTCTCAAAGTAGGTCATCCAATGTAAAAACTAGTTTCACATCCGCGACGTTGACTCATATCTCTATATGCATTATTAGTAAAATGTGATTATCCAGTCAATCGTCACATTAGATTTAACTATCAGTCTAGGCTAAGGATAAACGAAATACACATTCCTTTATTTCTAAAAGTTCTACTATCAGGAAACAGTGCCCCGATACACTAGAGTGGTATATTCATGTTAGTTAACATCACATCTTAATGATAATTAAACGTTTGAAACCTTATATTAATCACAAAAGTGTTGTAATATGTCAATGTGGATTGTGACAGGGCATAAAAACCAACATAGAGTTTGGCAAGGCACTCCATAATCTCATCTTAACTATCATGTGGTGGATGTAAAAAGCCATGAAGGTTGTTGTGGTTGGTCAAGGCCATCCATGTTTGTAGTTGTAAAGGGCAATGATGATAGGGAGGCGATGCTCATTCAAAATAGTTTGGGGCACTTGGTTCTAAAGAGAACAAGTTATCAACTTAGGGAGGTAAATCGTTGTGTTTGACTGGTTATCGCAGTTGTTTCTAGCGTGACATGGGGCGTGGGTTGCTCCAAGAAACCTATGGCACGTGAGAACATGGTGAAGTCTTATGGCGATATAAGGGAAGAGGAAATGTGCCGATGAAGAGTTCGATCTATTAGAGTCTGGGATTGTGGATTTAGTCTTGGGTAATATTAGAACTACAATAATGAGGGATGCTATGTAGTCCCGAAAGTTATCATGATTTTTTCAGCTAGAATTTTCGTGAGCTTGGGAACCCATGGACAATAAAATTCCTTTATTATTTATTAGCTCGAAAAAGCTCAATGTCGTACTATCATCTAAAATATGTGTGTTTAACTTGTTCTTTAATGTGTGTGTTGAGGGGGTGAAATGTGTCGTTGAGGCGCATTCATCACCCAAGGGTATGTAGATGACTATTCACCTAGATCTAACCATAACCTTCTTTTTGACGGTGCCCTCTTGTTGATACTTAAAGTCACCTAAAAAGATGAAAAGAGTGTTTATAATTCATACGTGAACGCTCAACCAACACTTCAACAAGCAATATAACGGTAAAGTATCGGTCGATACCACAAGGAAGCGGTGAGTACCCCCATTCAAGAAATACTTTACCGTAAATTTGTCACTATACTAGTTTAGCCTTTCTTTATTCCTTTTATTACACTATACGAATTTTGTTCACAAAAGCTCTCATGTGAGTGAAATTGGGGTGAAGTAACCACGGCCCCTATAGGGACTACAATGAAGAGATAGAGAGGAATCGTCACTAATTAGGAGGATCATTTGTTAAAACCGCAAAACAAGAGAGAAAGCAATGGCAGGTGCAATAAAAAGGTCCAATTAACATTTGTTTTAATCCGGTTTTTAACCAATTATGTCCGGTTTGGTGATTTTTCGGGATGATTGGGTCGGTTTTTTAGTTTCTTCTAGTTTCAGATTTTTATACACACCCCTAGACACAATAATTTTATTCACGCCCATTCCCTCAATATAATCGTGAGATTCATATTAATGGAATCCTTTTGGTGGATTCTTGGTTGAAGAAAACTATACTTCAGAGTGAGGGAAATTGTACCTGGGTCCAAAGAAGGTTACACAGTCCAGTGCTGCTTTATCCAGTTTCACGATGTTGTTCTGAGGTGAATTAGTTTGTTGCGACAACAATATACCAGGATAAACTAGTTATATATTTTGACACATTTACCTTTATTCTAAGTTATGATATTTATCCATGTAGTTTCGAGACGACAACAACGTTGAGAAGTGAAAGAGCCACTAAGACCCCCGGGGCATGTGCCCCCTCAAATTTTTATTTTTATTCTATTACTTTTTTTAATAATACCTCTTTAACATTTTTTTTTCTAATTGTGCCCCCTCAAATATTTTTAATGTCATGTATTAACATAACAAAATTTTGGTGCTCCCATATTGAAAACGCCGACTATGCCACTAAAATGAAGTCACTTTATCTAATAAAATCATTTTCTTATTAAAAAAATGAAATAGATATAAGGGTTTGTTATGCATACCTAATCTACACTATTTACGGATTTTACATGCAGACACTAATATTTAGAAATCAGGAATACCTACATTAAGCTATACACAAAATAATATCGTCTATTTTTTCGTTCATTTCTGTTAGGGTTTACTGTTTATTTTAATAAAATGACAAAAAGTACCCCTTTATTCAAACCCTGAAACTAACCCAGACCTAAATATTTTATCATTAATATTTTTTTTAATATAAAATGATTTCTAAACTTTTTTTTTTGTTAATAATTTTTAGAAAATGGTTTTGAATAAAATAATTAATTTTATAATTTTTTTTTCATTTTCAATTATAGAATATATTATATAATTGAAGTATTTAATAAATAAAATCATATTATTATATTATTTAAATTATTATTACATTCTTAATCTTTATCAAAATCGTTTTTTTAATATGAATTACAAAATATATTTATAAAAAATTGAGGATCTCCAACGAAGGTTTTCTTCTCCAGTATTATAGATGTCTTCTCTAGTGAGCAGTGACAATACAGATCTTCTTCAACCGTTTTTTACTGCTTCTGCATCGTCAAAATGCCCTCCTCCTTCAAATACCATGGAAGATCTGGAAGGTATGTCAAGATTTCTATTCTTCTCGCATTTCAGGGTTTCAATTCGAGTCGTAGAGGTTTGGGATTTCTGACCAGTTGCGTCGTAGGGTTTCAATTCGAGCTGAAGAGGTCTAGGATTCCAAATTGAGTCCCTTCGTATTCTAAGGTTTTAGCTCGAGATTGGGATTGGAAAATTGAAACTTTGATTAGGTGCAGAGGTCTGGAATTTCTGACCAAATCTTCGAGGTGCTCAACGACGTTCAACAACTCGAATAAGATAAGAAGACCTTTACTGGAGAGTAATGTTGCTGCTTAAACCTTTAAGCTTTGAATATCATGAAAACAAGTTGAGGAACAAAAACATAACTTCATACATGAAGAGTGAATGATACTTATTTGGAAATTTGAAAACTTATTAAGGGTAATTTTATCATTTTACTTGAAAGCTCAACAAAAATGATGAAAAATGAACAGTATTATTTAGTATATAGGTTAGTGTCAATATTTATAATCTTTAAACATTGATGTGTGCATGTGAAGTTCATCCCAAATTTAGTATAAATACGCTTATTTAACTATGCTTATAAATTGGATTAAATTGAGAAATACATTAAGTAAGAGTCTTAGAGATTACCTAGGTTTAAAACAGGCTTTTCCTCTCCTCTTCATTTTCTTCTCTACCCTACCAACACCATGTCCATCATGTCTACCCCTTCATCGCCACCGTCCACCATGCCCATCTCCCCACCGTCGTTATTGCCCCAACTGCCTGCGACACAACTTACACCTAGAACGCTCCCATCGTTGGGAGGGGAAGCAACACGCGGATCGTTCTCCATGGACATCTTGTACCCGTCGTCAACGATCATGTCTTCCCCATGGGTCCCCTTTCTCCTCTCAATACAAACGTCATATGGAGCAATTTCAACCCCCCACCGTCCTCCGAATCACTGGCCAAACTCTGTCCCGACATGGGCGCACCTCCATTTCCCACATGTAGAACCGGGAACTACCATTCCTCTACTATGGGAACCCCCACGACCGGAATTTGTCATAGGACGACCAAATCCACCGTACTTGTCCCGAGATCGGCCCGAGTATTCAGTCCCACAACCGTCTCGTCGTTAGGGACTGGACCCCCGTACCAGATTGAGAGGATGAGGATGACGTCCTAGAGGTTCCAATCGAGGCTTTACCTGCAACAATTGATGGCCCGTATCATTATTCGTTGGTTGGAGAAGTGGCCAGAGATGGCACATGCAACATCAATGCCCTCTGTGGGTTCATGATCCGTAACTGGCGGGTATAATAAGGATTAGAAGTGGAGTGCCTCACTAAGAAGGTGGTAGCTTTCCATTTCCCGTCCAGTACATCCATGGAGTCGGTACGGTACCAGGGTCCATGGGGGTTCGACGGGTATCCTTTGTTGTTGGTCCTTCTCTAACCATGCATGCAGCCAAGCTCTATACCATTCCGGTTCATGAAAATCGGGGTTCGGGCTACAAACGTTCCAGGGGATGCACGGAATGCACTGATTAGAGCACTCCTCGTTAACACTATCGAGACCAAAAAAAATTCTATTCATATTCCTAAAACACGACGTTTGGATGATTTTCTTTGGCTACAGGTTAGTATTGTTGTGGACATGTCTTTGAGGAGACGTATCCGCCTCCGGATCCTGGGACACCTGAACCCCTCACTAGTGGATTTACAGTATGAGAGGCTCCCGGGTTTTTGTTCTCGATGTGGTAGACTCAATCATCGTATCGAGGCATGCAAGATCCATCTACCAGGAGTTGGTAGGGAGTAGATTCGTTACGATGACTCCATTCGAATCCCTATGGGTTTTGATTGGGGATCGCCTCCTTAAAACGGAGTGGTAGACAACGGTGGTGGAAATAAGGACTTCAGTTGACGACCTCCTCACCTGCCTATCCCTAGATCCGATCAGAGACTATATGGGAAGCTCGGGAATGGCCTCAGGTAGGGTTAATCTACTACCCCCGGGGAGGGGGGGGGGTTCCCGATTCAGGGAGAAATTATGGGGGCTCAACTCGGAGTCTGGCTATTTGGCTAAGGAAGGTCCAGAGTGGGCAGTTCCAAAAATACAGGGGGACCATCCTGGTTCGTTAGCTGAGGTCTTGACTAGCACAAAGCCCGACGATTGACTAACATACCTTTGGGTGAGGACCCCTTTTATTCTGATGATCCTACAAGTGGGATAGCTCCTGGTCGGGAGAAGCAGAAGGACCCTTAGGACCAGTTGGGAGGAGTGGGTCCCATCCAGACGAAAGCTCTGAAAGCGAAATAAAAATGGAAGGCGAAACAATGCTATGCTCGGACCATCCAGATAAAGAAAGTGTTGGAGATATCAGGGGCAGTCCCACTTATTCTTCAATTGAGGGATGAGGAAGATGGTGATGAACAACAGACGAGAGCTCAGCATCGGCCTCGTCAGGATCCATGAGAGCCTTGAGGGAGGGGATGAGGAGGACCCGACAGGGGCCTATCCTCCGAGACCTGGGGCGCCCGGTGCTGAGACGCCTCGGGACAACAAGAAGAGTAGCGCACCAAGTTATACAGTTTTATTGCTTTCTCGTTTTTAGTGCGGAGTATTTTGTTTGGATTTCTATTTGGGTTTTTAGTGTTAGTCTGAATAAGTTTGAAAATTTGGTAAGAGGCCGTCTTCAGTTTGTGTATACGATGATAAATAGACTATCTACGGGTCAATGAGACCGGATCGCCTATAAAAACTCGAACAATATTCTGGAGCCCAAAACCTTTGTTCTTATTTTGTAATCCCTGATTTACAGTAATGCACGTCTTTGTTTGACGTTTCAAAAAAAATCATGCTTATAAATTTTAGTTACGAATTTAAACCTATATTTTTTTAATTAAAGGAAGTAAGAATACAAGAAAAAATATATATATTTTAGAACAGTGTCCTTTTGGCTAAATTGATTAGAAAAAAGACATTCCGTACTTAAATGGCAAGATATCTATTCAATTGTTACTTACCAAATCGAAAATATCGCGAGAGATTTCTGAAATCACCCACGCGATATTAACGGGACTTGACGACTCATTCACACTGCATGGCAACAGTGGTGGTGTGTTTCACTACACCTCAGGCACACGTAAGCCAGTGTCCGAATTACACCAAACTGCGGTTAACGTGCGCTGTGGTATGTGATGTACGCACCCCCATCCCGCAACAATCTGGCCCTGCCCGTTACTAACACGACAATTCCATTTCCCCATAAAAACACAACTGCTTTTATTATATTTCTCCGTTACCTGACGGCGTTATCGCTCTTCATCACCCAATAGCTGCTCGACACGCAGCCGTAACGGCTTGATGTAACGCCGTTTTACTTTCAGAAAGCCGCCTTTATCAACTTAAACACGATCGTGTCGCGTATTCGAGGCATGATGGGGTTGGTCAACCTGGAGGAACGGTGGCAAAGTTGTCAGTGACCGGTAGCTGTCGGTGGCTTAGGACCTGTTAGAAATTGACCGCGGTTGAAATGATTGCAGCGAGTTTTGACCACTCTGGTTAAGCCTCGACAATAGAGAGAGAGAGAGGTAGAGAAGCTCGGCCACCTGGTGCGATACGTCTCGCGGAAGAGATAGGGTCGTGGCCTGCGCGCAGTGAGAGAGAAGAGACGGGGCTGGTTGGTGATTAAATCGAGAGGACTGGTGCGAAATTGATGATTCTGTGGTGTCAGATAGGGTTCTGATCGAGTCGGTACTGCTTCTCAGGTGATTCAGCTGAAACGGGGTTTTGATTTGAGAGAGAGCTATTGGGTGTGGTGTGGCTGTTTGTGGAGTGGGATTTGAAGTTTCATCAACTTGGGGTTCTGGTTTTGAGAAGATATTTTCTCAGGGCTAGTGTGAGTGATTTGGGTTGCTATCAGTATCAGATGTGTGAGATCTGTTTCAAGAGATGAGAGGAATGGCGTCATCGGAGGTCTCGACGAAGCGGAATTCCGGGAATGGAAGAGGAGAGAGCTTCTCTTCGGGTTACAGCGACCAAAACGACACCGGAAAAGGCGCCGAGGGCCAGAAGAGCCTGACCGCCACCGGGAAAGGTAACTTGTCGGTCCCGATTATCTCCGTTACAGTGAAGGTGTTGTGGTTTGTGAATGTTGGTGCTTTTTTCGGTTCTGTGTTGCAGATGCTGAGACAGCGCTTTACACGGAGCTCTGGCATGCATGTGCCGGACCTCTCGTCACAGTCCCTCGCGAAGGAGAGCGCGTGTTCTATTTTCCTCAGGGACACATCGAGCAGGTCAGATTTACGGCCCTGCTCTTCAGCTCTCTGTCTCTTTGGTGTTTTATACTTCAAATCTCTTCTTTTCCCTCAATTATTGATGAGGAGTTTGGTAGCAATTGAATTTTACTACAATTTCCTTTTTCCTTAGAGCTGTGTTCTTATCTGTGATATAAATCTGAAAAATAAAAATCATCTTTGAACGGATTCGTGAAGGGTTTTTCTTGATATCTTTCAATCAAGTTTGTTTCTGTTGTTGGTTAAGGTTTGTCCAAACATATGTATGAAGTTGATGTATCTTGTTTTTAGGTTGAGGCATCAACGAATCAGGTAGCTGATCAGCAGATGCCAGTGTATGATCTTCCACCAAAGATCCGTTGTCGTGTTATCAATGTCCAATTGAAGGTACTGGATGGCTTATAAATCTAGGATTTAATGGTTTTATGTTCAATTAGTTCTTATTGAAAGTGTAGCTCTGTGCAAGGTTTTTCTTTGGGTAAGTGTTCCTCACAATGAAAGTTCTGATGATCACTTTTTTGTAAAAAAAAAATGCAGGCTGAGCCAGACACTGATGAAGTGTTTGCACAAGTGACTTTGCTTCCTGATGGAAATGTAAGTAATTTTGTACGTGGTTCCTCAATTCAAAGTGCAACTGAGGAGGAGTTGTAAGTTTAACAGTTTGATTTTCTGTACTGCCAGCAAAACGAAAGTGCTTTAGAAAAGGAGCCACCTCCTCCACCACCACCACGTTTTCATGTGCATTCATTTTGTAAGACTCTAACTGCATCAGACACAAGCACTCATGGGGGATTTTCTGTGCTGAGAAGGCATGCAGATGAGTGTCTCCCACCTCTGGTTAGTCTTAAAATGGTCTTTGATCTTGTGTACTGTCATGGAAGAAACTCGAAGTAAGGTTCCTAGTGTAATTATTTTGTGTTTGTTGTATAGGACATGTCAAGGCAACCTCCAACTCAGGAATTGGTCGCCAAAGATTTGCACGGAAGTGAGTGGCGCTTCCGACACATCTTCCGGGGTAATTGATACCATCTGTTTACACTTTCTGTGAGGCAATTTTGAGATCCCTTCCAAGGGGGTAGAATAAGTATTTGATAGGATACCATGTGTGCTATGTTTCTCAAATTTTGATACTAGCTGCGATTTTTGTCTGATTAGAAAATTTTAGGCCTCAGTTTGAACATAAGTTATCTCTGTTGAACTTTTAGTTTTTGTGTGAATTACAGGTCAACCCCGCAGGCACTTGCTCCAGAGTGGCTGGAGTGTTTTCGTAAGCTCCAAGAGGCTAGTTGCTGGGGATGCCTTCATATTTCTTAGGTTTTTACTCTCTTTCGATATAAGTGTTATGCAATTTTTTTGTGCCCTTTTTACTTCTGAACTAAACCTGCTGTAATATTCAGGGGTGAAAATGGGGAACTTCGTGTTGGTGTTAGACGAGCCATGAGACAGCAGGGTAACGTTCCATCTTCTGTTATATCCAGTCACAGCATGCATCTTGGTGTCCTTGCAACGGCCTGGCATGCCATTTCAACAGGAACCATGTTCACAGTCTATTATAAACCCAGGTACATAATTAAGAATTTGTATTTTCAGTTAATTTTTATTTCTGTTACAAATATTTGCATAACTGTATCATCTTTTGCTATACACGTGCAATGTTCTAATGAATTTGGGTAAAATCTGTGATGGTCTTCGGATCATGATAGTATCATGTATTAGAATGTAATTGAATTTTATCCATATTGTTGGATAATCTGATCTAATATTGTTTTCATCTTTCTGCGCATAATTATGATAAGCTTGAGTTTGATGTGATGTGATGCAATGCCTAAGCATTTATTATATTTCAGAGAACACCTCTATCCAATTGTGAATACTTGCATGTGGAGAATTTCCTTAATTTTCTTAACCCAAATTATTTTCTCAATGATGTAGGACGAGCCCATCTGAGTTCATTGTTCCGTATGATCAGTACATGGAGTCCATAAAAAACAGTTATTCTATAGGGATGAGATTCAAAATGAGGTTTGAGGGTGAAGAAGCTCCTGAACAGAGGTATGGCTGGTCTGGTACATGTTTACTGTTTACAAAAATCTTTCCTCAGGTCAAGTGTAAAATTATTTGTACGATAATGATGTTTGCTGGCTCTCATTTAATTTGTTTTTAGAATTTCTGTGGTGTTTTGATGGCTTTGAAATGCCATGTGCTTTCCGAGTATTTAATTTTCTTTTATCTATATCAAAGGTTTACTGGCACTGTCGTTGGAATTGAAGATTCTGACACCAAAAAGTGGCATGATTCTAAATGGAGATGTTTGAAGGTAATATTTCATTGTCGAGAATTGGGTTTAGGTTATACAACATTTATCTTGGCTGCTAATACCAATTTCTTTTCCTTCTTTTTAGGTGAGATGGGATGAAACCTCTACCATTCGTCGTCCAGAACGAGTTTCACCCTGGAAAATAGAGCCTGCTTTGGCCCCACCTGCAATAAATTCTCTTCCTATGCCTCGGCCTAAAAGGCCTAGAACAAACATGGCACCCTCGTCTACGGATTCTTCAGTTCTTACTAGGGAAGGTAAAGTCTTATTTCTGTGTCTGTTTATTGATTCTATTTCTTCGTTTGGATTGAACCTCATTGCCTCTGCTTTTTGCTAGGTTTATCTAAAGTGACCATAGACCCTTCACCACAAAATGGATTTTCAAGGGTCTTGCAAGGTCAAGAATTCTCGACCTTGAGAGGCAATGCTGCAGAGAATGAGGCCGACGCTGCTGAGAAGTCGGTTATGTGGCCCCAACTAGAGGATGAGAAGCATAATGCGGGTTCGGCTTCAAGAAGATTAGGTTCAGAGAATTGGATGCCTACAGTGAGGCATGAGACAACTTACACGGATTTATTATCAGGTTTTGGGTCGAGCACTGATTCCTCCTTTGGGTTCAGTCCTCGCCCTGTTGATCAAACTTCAACAGCAGCGTCTTCAATGAAAAAACATGTACTTGATCAGGGAGCAAAGTTTAACTTTTTGGGGAGTCCATGGCCTATGATGTCCTCAAATCTCTCTCTAAACTTGTCAGATTCAAATATGAAGGCTCCTATTCAAGGTAGTGACATGCCTTACCAATCACGTGAAAATACTGGATACATTGGCTTAGTGGAGCATCAAGTGTTCCATGGTCACAGAGTTGAGCACCCTCATGTAAACTGGCTGATGCCACCACCCTCTCCTCATTTTGCAAATTCTGCTCATTCAAGGGAGCTAATGCATAAGCCCATTTCGGTACAAAAACAAGGGGAAGTGAGACACACAGATGGTAACTGCAAGCTTTTTGGTATTCGCATCAGCAACCCTGTAGCTCAAGAGCAAACTGCTGTGCCCAAAAATAATATGACTGAGGCAGAAGGTCATGTGCATCATGCCTCCCATCATTCTGACCAGAAATCTGAACAGTCATCGAAGATAGTGGAAAATGTGCAAGGTAATGAACAAGACAAAGCAATCCAAACTTGTCAGCCCCATGCAAGAGATGTCCAAGGCAAAGGTCAAGCTGGTTTGACACGGAGCTGTACTAAGGTTGTTTTCCAGTTGTCATTTTGTTTATATTTTTATCTTCCTCACCATGGGTAGACTACTATGGTTAGAATTGTTTCTTAGTATAATGTTTTAATTTCAGGTTCACAAGCAAGGGATTGCACTAGGCAGGTCGGTGGACCTTACTAAGTTCAATGACTATGAAGAATTGATTGCAGAGTTGGATCAGTTGTTTGAATTTGGTGGTCAATTAATGGCTTCCAAGAATGACTGGCTGATTGTTTATACAGATGATGAGAATGATATGATGCTTGTTGGAGATGATCCTTGGCAGTAAGGATCTATTGATTCTATTTCCATCTTTGCTTTGATACAACATTTAGTAACTATGACCATATGTGGCTTCTATTCATCGATCCCTTAACTGTTCTCATTTTCATTGAAACAGGGAATTCTGCGGCATGGTACGGAAGATATTCATCTACACAAGAGAGGAGGTCCAGAAGATGAATCCCAGGACTCTTAATTCGAAGGTTGAGGAGAATGTATGCGTCCCTGAAGGTCTTGATGCAAAAGAAAGTTGCCAACCACAGACTGCTGCATCTAGTCCTGCAAATTGCTAGGTTTGATTCTCATCGGTTTAAGGTGAAAGTTTATAAAAATGTTGAAGTAAGAATCCCTTCTGAAGATGTTCTTGCACAAAAAGTGCAGGGTGCTTAATCGCATAATCTGTCTGATCTGTAAGGTTCTTGGTGCAGGTAGAGACTCGAAGATGGGAGTGCTCTTGTATGCCTTTCTTGTTGTGGGAGCTTTGAACTAATTGAAATGGATGTGATGGTGGATTACTAGTTTGTAGTAAATGTTAAACAGTAGATGGTTTCAGCGAGCGTTATATTCAATTTTGGACATGTCTAAGTAGGTTTAGGTGGTATAATATAGTGTTTAGGCTTAATCGTCATATAGATAAGATATGTATACTCTAATCTACTCTGCAAGGGCAGTATTATTAGCCTTGCATCCTTTTCAATCCATCCTTTGTACAGAGTTGATAATTTCTGTAGTCTCAATGTAAGTAAGCAAGGTTGTCACTGATGCTCTTTTTTGGCTCTGATGCCTTATATATCAAGTATTATTGGTGCATTGAAAACTATGTCTAAATGGGGTTTGAACAAGGCCTGTACCTACTATTGCTGTGCAGAATATGTCATGCTGCGAAGTAAATAGTTTTGTAAACATGTTTCAGCGAGTAAGTGATGATTTTTTATACTAGTGAAAGCTTTAAAAAAGATTATTTCTACTTCTCCAACAACAGCTCTCGTAGCTCAGTTGGTTAGAGCACCCGTTTAGTAAGCGGGAGGTCTTGAGTTCGACTCTCAACGAGAGCAGATGAGATTTTCATTTTTAAACCTAACAGCAAGGCATCTGGAGGAAATTTCATTTTTAAACCCAAGGCATCTGGAGGAAATTTCATTTTTAAACCTAACAGCAACGCATCTGGAGGAAATTTCATTTTTAAACCTAACAGCAACGCATCTGGAGGTCTTGAGTTCGACTCTCAACAAGAGCAAATATTACTATTTTCCCTCTAAGTTTCAAGTTCTTTTACAAATAAACCTGATACAAAGATCATTTCATCGATATTTACTAAACAAGCTATCCTATAGAATATATATATATATATTCAAAGACTGCGTTTTGTATTTACTATTGGTCCTTTACAGAGTATGGAGGAAACAAAAATAAAAAGCAAGAAAAACAGAGTACAGTTTCATGTTTCTGAAAACTAATATCAAGTGTTCCTTGCAGTAGACTTTATGGAGAGAAATGGTCGGTGATACTAGGCTCCAAGTTCTTTCTCTGACTGCTCTACATCATGCTATGAGACCTGGCTGAATCCAAGAGTACTGTTTTGATTTGATCCGGGTGGAGGAGATCCTGATCTTCCTTGCATTGCTGAGAACAAAAAGGCAATGACCACCTTTAGTTGAATACATTACTAAATGCAGCACAGATTTACAAGTAGCCAAATCTACTTTTGCTGCATATTGATCTTGTGAAGACAGAGTGGTTTACCTCAGCTCGAAAGATATCCATGGCAAACCCGTTGAAACAGCTTATAACAGCTTGTTGAATGTCAAGCCCAAGATTATCCAATGCTCTCATAGTTGATAGCAAGAGACCGGGTTTACGGGCAGAGAACATGTGGATGTTTACAGCTCTTCCTTCTCTTGCCCTAACTTCAACCTACACAAACGAAAAAGAAAGCTTTTCAATCAAAAGTCATCTTCATCTGATCCGACATAGTGAAGGGGATTTTACCCTTGCAGGTTGGCCATTAGGGCTTGGCAATGAAGTGGGACAAAGTTCTTCCTTGATATGGCCGGGCAAGGTAGCTGGAGTAGGCGTCATTGGATGGAAGCTCATGCCTTGTGCCATTGAAGAAGCAGGAGGTATAGACTCCAATTCGTTATGGAGGTCATTGATTCTCTGCAGAAGTTCCTTCAAGTACTCAATTGCATCTCCAAGGATTGATGCCCTGTCCATCTATCGACAAAACCCGAATCACATCCATGTTTGTTAACAAGACAAGACAGGAATTGAAGAGAAAGTTATGTGTTTTACCTTGCTAATCTTGGGAACAACAGACCTCAGCATGTAGAGCCTATCATTGAGCTTCTTGCGGCGCCTTCTCTCTGCCATCAAGTTCTTAGCAGGCAGGCCCTTCTTCTTCTTCCCTTTCTGATCAGTTACTGTGCTATTTTAGCATTTGAGCTGTTGCCACCATTTTCCTCCATATTGTTGTTCTCGTCGGAATCATAGTTCATACCCGAACCATCCAAGCTTCCATCTTCCAAATCATCCCAATTCCTCTCACTCTCAATCATGCTTTGAGATTTGCTTCCACTTTCCCCCAAATTCTTTCTCAGCGCAGCTCTCTTCTGGAAGAGAGTGGGCTGAGCGCCCATCGGAGGGAAGGTCTCGAGGGGTCTCAGCATCTGAGCCCTGTTGAGGAACACAGGGCTCTCATCAACCCCTCGAAACCCAGCGAAACCAGTATTGGTTGAGAACTGGGGATCGGAGCTGAAGCTTGCAGCGTTGAGATGGGTATGAGAGGTCAAATCTGGGAACCCGATCAAATCAAAGCTATGGTCCAATTGGGTGCTGAGGAAGGAGGATTTACAAGGGAACAAGGAGTTGGTGAAGATGGAGGAGGAGGGCGAGCAGGAAGAAGACGAATCGACTTGGTGCATCAATAGACCATCTGGGTCGGGGAGATTCGGGGAGAAGCTGACCTCCGGATGGCTGTTGCTGGCCACGTACCAGTCATCTTCAACCTCGAGCATGGACTTGAAGCTGGGGAGGGAACCCATCTTCTCCTTCGAAACAGAGTCTCCTTCCTCTCTATCGTCCCTCCAAACCACCCCGTTCATTCTCGACAACATTATCTCTGCTTGAGGCGGTGAAATGGAGAGGTTGCAGAAACAAAAGGGCACAGGCTTTTTGTGATTTGGAGAAGAAGACGTGACACGAATGTTAGAGCATGAACAACTGAAAGGACATTATTCACTGGGAGTGCAGAGCTTGTGTTGACTGGATAAAAGTCAAGGAGTGGGAGTGCAGAAAAGTGGGTGTTTTGCAACAGAAAGGATCTTGAGGTCCTGGGAGTGCAGAACAGTGCTGCTGACTGGATTATTATTTGATATTTTCTTGTTTTATTTAATTCGTTATCAGAAACCGTTTAATTTAGTCATAATTTAAACAATTTTGGAAATAAATAATTAATGACAATCAATAATTAATAAATTCAACACGAATATAAATGAACTTCTAATTTTATTCGATCCCTTTTAATACAACCCAAAACAAAATACAAGTTCAAGAATCATCCTCTGTTGGGTCGACATCTGGTGGTGGGGGTTGGCTTCGAAGATCATCAATTTGGGCTTCAAGGCTAGTGATGAGTCTTCGCACTTGGGTTTTGCAAAACTTATGGTCTGCCACGCCTCTTCGTCGTAGGAAGATGTATCCGTCCCCACCAGGGTCTTGTAGTTGGCGATGTTTGCTTCCCACTGTTGGGTTAATGCATGTATCATGCGAAACTTTTCTGCATGTTGTTCGCCACGTGAACGTTGAGCCTCCAACCGTGCACGTTCAGCGTCGATTCGTGCACGTTCCAGTTCGGCGAAGGCAGACATTTGGGCCGTGAGGACGACCCCCTTCTTTGCGGCCTTCGCTGCCTTCTTCCCTTGCGGTCGGCGAGGGGGACTTGGGGCGGCCTCAGGGGATGGGGGTGTGTCGTTGAGAGGGACTTGAGTCCCCTCGTAGTTCTCGCTTCCTCCCCATTCTGGTGGTTGGGACTCACCACTGAGATGTGTGCCCTCCTCCCCTGTGCTTGTAGGTGGGGTTGAGCTGTAAGCCCCAGCCTCATCCAACCGCTGTCGTTGTTGGCGTACCTGACTGCGGACAGTTCCCATTGTGCCCTCCTGGGCACTGAACTTCTCATTGCCCTCGAGCCTCATGACCCAATGATCCAGGTCGAACTTTAGCGGGTGGTCTTTAATCACTTTCCCATCATCCTCCCACATTTTCTTCGCACGTCTCAAGTGCTCTTCCTGGTTTGCGCCGCTCGGCTTCTCGGCCTTGAACCTCTTCATATAGCCGAGCATCCTCCTTGTCTGGCTGGAACCTCTGAGCCAACGTTTCTTGATGGCTTCCCAACGGCGAGGTGGGTAACCTCCCTTGGACTTGTATTTCCTCTGCACTTCGCACCAGAATGTGCTGCCGGTTTGCGAGTTGCCCTTGACAGCGTCTCTTGTTGTGCTCAACCAGCAAGTTATGAGGTGGTGGTCCTCCTCCTTGCTGAATGTCCGGCCCTCCGGATCTGGTTCTTCGGGTTGGGCTCGGGCTCGGGCAGGGGCTCGGCCTCGTCGTTGGGAAGATGATGGTTGGGGGGTTTGTACGTCGGGTAGTGGATGACCCTCGTAGTTGTAGAATTGGGGTCCCATGCCCCATTGTGATTGTGGTTGGAACGGTGGCATCTGGAAACCTTGTGGGGGCATGCTCCATTGTGATGGCACTTGGAACCCTGGCGCCATTTGGTATTGTTGGGGACGGTTTTTCCCTGATAAAAAATTTTAATACAATAAATTAAGTGCTCAAAAATAAAATAATAAAATAAGTGCAAATAATTAATCAAAAAAATGAATACAATGCATTAATACAATAAAATAAGTTTGCACTAACCTGAACTCGACCCCGGGTTCGAGTTTGGGGAGTTGGAGCGATTGCCCGTTAGAATGTCTCCGAAACCTCGTGCCAGTTCGTCCTCGGTGAATTCACGTTCGTCACCAACTGACTGTGCACGAGACCCAGCGTCGCCCGACATTTTTCACGAGAATAATTGAAACGAGAGAGGAGAATTTGGGAAGGAGAGAGTGAAGTTGGATAGTTGAAGTAGGAAGTGGTGTGAAAAATATGAGAGGAGAGGGGTATTTATAGGGTTTTATTTGTTGATTTTTGAATTAAAAAAAAAACTAGTCGTTAGTGTGCAACGGTCGGGACACGTGGCAGCTCCAGACGCTGCCAGCGCAGCAGACGGCGCGTCGGCGCGTCCACCGCGCCCGGCCAGCGAGAGGGGAGCGGGAGCGCGTGCAGGGGGAGCGGGAGCGCGTGCAAGGGGAGCGGGGCCGCGTTTTTCGGCGTTCACAGCGGAACGGCCAGCGCGCCCGGCCAGCAAACGTCACGGCGCGGGAAGCGGGACCGTTCCGTTGTTCTTGCTCTTACAATCGTCACTACCACTTGAAGTGAACACACACTAACACTAGTAGCACTTGCATTAGGTGCAACGGATATATCTACGTCAATTTTATTTTAAATAATTTGACATCGACTCTGTACTTAACATCTATATATGAATAAATGTAATTGAGTTGTGAAATTGAAAAATAAAATAAAGCAGATGCAAAAAACGAGGATACGCGTGAAGCCATTGACTGGGGCCAATCAAAGCTCAGATAGAGCATTTCGTCACACCTTATCCACAAAAATGAATGTTCCTCGTTTACCATGAACCTTAAAGTTGGTAAGAAGAACGTAAGCATCCTTGAAAACCACAAAGGTAAATACAGATATGGGTCGCAATAAATGTTAAACAAAATGAAGGGGTAGAGACAAACCATCTTAAATAAGCTCTACAACGACTTTACAAAACCGAAAGCAAAAAGATGTCAATTTAATGTTTCTGCCGTTTTCTCGTGAGCTTTGGGACATCAAAATTAAAATGCCGCCCCAACCTTCACCCACCCATCGATATTTCAGTTACTTTCTCTACCCTTTTGAGCTAGCAACAAGTTTAGTTACATTTCTTTGTTTCGATTTATCTATTTATGTTCGATGCATTTGATCGATAATGGAAGGACATCTTTCACATTTCTTATGAAGAATCGTCTAGGAATATGTACAAATTAATCTAAAAATACAGTATTACTTGATAAAAACATATTTTTTTGAGAGGAATAAGCTGATATTATTAATAGAAAAGCATTATGGTGCCTTTGGGGCCAAAGACACCTTATAACGAAACCAAACTAACAATACTTCAAAGACATAAGCATAGAAAAATAAATAAAATTTGCTCTTTGACTTAAAGGCGGTCGGAAGGGGGCGACTACGGTAGCGTCCAAGGACACCGATACAGTACACTACAACCATAAGATACTGATTGAGCAGACCAGAGAATAACTGGGCGGTGGTGGACCAATTATTCCCCCGGTAAGTCAGCGTGCGTCGTCCTCCCTTGACTGATAGTGGTAGGGCTCCTGAACGCGGGATTGCTAACTCCGAAGTGGTAGGGAAATAACACATCAACTGTTGGTGGTACCCTTGCCACCTATACACCAGGGAGAAGGTACAGTCGACCAAACCCTCCCTGGCCTTCCCAGCATTCATTCCTGGAGGCGAGGGTGCTTGAAGCCCCCCGCCGCTGCTGAAGACGCATCATTCGACGCCGCTGATTCTTCATCCCCCGCAGATTCCCCGTCTTTTCCAGCCCTCTTATTGCCCGACAACGATGGCGTCGAGCGACGTGGAAACCATTCCGCTGGTGTAACCTCCTCCTCTACATCCCGTTGACCCCAGCGGCCCATATCCTCTCTCCTCGGCGGAGTGTGTGGTGGGACCGGTAACTAACTTCCTTTCCTTGAACCACTCAGATATGTCCAATTCGTTCCAAGGGCGGCCTTCCCATGTTTTGCCTTTTCTAGCGCCGATCTCGGGTCCCCTGGGGCCTTCAGCGAGGACCCCCGAACACCCCCCACGATCGGGCAACCCGGGAGGAGATGCCCCGCACAACAACATCCAAAGCAGTGCTCAGGTAAATATTCATACGAAATGTGCAGACGAGTGCGTACCTGAGAGACCGATAACCGAAACCAGAGTTGGCTCTGCAGCGAAATTCGGATATCTGCCCTTATACAGATCTTCATAAAGTCTCCCCAGCAAAGACCCTTCTTGTCCACATCTACCCCTTGACACACACCCAACATGTTACCAATTCTAAAGCCCACATCCCTCGTCCAGGCTCCCACTGGTAGGTTCGAGACACGAGCCCAGACCGAGAATTGGTGAAATTGGAGGTCCGACACATGCATGTGAGCCCGCAGATATGTGAATAGGACCAGAGAATCCAAAAAGGACCATGGCTCCCCCATTAGGACCCAGTCTCTCTCCTTCGCAGACTTGAAGAAAAAAGCTACCAGCCCCCTCCAGCGGTTTAGCCTCGACCTTTATTCCCTATACATCCTCCATTCTTGCAACCACAGACTGCCAGTAGATGGTCTTGGAGGTCAGGACCTTTTCCGCCAAAGAAAATCTATACAGGTTCCCCTGGCCCGTGACCTCCTGCACCGGCACTACCACTTCCTTAATACGCATAACACCCATCTGGTAGTCCAAACACCCTATCTGTTCCCCCGAGGATCGATCCTGTCCTCGGTGTAGATCATTTCCCTGCACCCTAGATGATGGAATGGTCCGACCTGCCTGGGATGGGACCGCTCCCCCCCGTCCCTGCTGACCCGACCTGTCCTGTCCACCACAGTCACCCGATTTAGCTGGCCTCTCCTCAGGTTGCCGGTCACCCCCAAACCTTGCCGCCCATCGGGCCACATCACCACTTCCTCCCTGGGCCCAAACCGACTTCTGACCCAGCATATTCGCCCATCGAGCGTCGCCCATGAACCCGCGATCCGAGACCGGTACCCTAGCAGCCCTACCCGAAACCCTAACACCCTTACCCGGTTCCGTAGCCGCTACTCCCTTTCCTTTGCTTCGTCGCCAAGCCAACTGCTCCGGCGTCTCCACCAGCCCCTCCTCCGGCAAACTCGCAACACCCGACGAGATAGTGATCGGGTTCTGCTTCTCCCCCCGCACCACCGTGTTTGGAGAGACCAAGCCCCCGTCGCCGGTGGCCCGATCCCCCTCCCTCTCCGTTGCACGCCCCAGCCCACTTCCCAGGCGTTGGGGGCGAGGTCCCCTCGCCGGCGTACGGCGAAGGCCCGCTGGCCCTAATAGGAGAAGGCTCCCCGGGACCCAACCCTCGTTCTCGCCAGCCGAGAAGCGAAGGTCCGACGTCCCGTCCGCCCAACTCGTCCATGCCCCAGCCGACACTACTGGTTCACCATCCCCCGTGACGTCCAGTAGCGCCGCACCTGAGCCCACTCCCGTCACCGGCCACATCCCGACAACGTCCCCCGGAACCTCCAGCGTCACCGTCCTAGGCAACGCCCTCCGCTCCTGCGAATCCGGTAACGTCCCCGTCATCGGCTACGTCCCAGGGACGATCACCACAGCCGGCGCGGAGTCCTGCCACGACTCCTCCTCCGGCTCCTCTTCCACTCGATCCGTCCCTACACCGGACTCCGAACCGTATTCCATCGGCAGACGGGGTCCCTAGTGAACACCCCCATCGCCGCCCTGCTCGCCGTCATCCAAGCTGCTCGAAAAAGCCATGGAGATCAACGCAAATCGCAAAACACCAACCTTAGAAGAGAGAAGAGGCACTGCGTCTCTCTGCTAAAACCCTAGCAGAGATTGATTATATCGTATTTTTAACTTCTAAACAAATCTACTTTTGTAAAAGTGGTAAAGTGATGCATTTACCATATGCTCTATAATGAAATATCATTTCAAATCTGTTAAAAGAGGAGATCAATTTATGATTTTTTTTATCAACAAGTTTTATAAACACTTATTTTTTTCAGGAATAAGAGAAATAGATGGATTGCAAATGAATTCTACCGAACTACATAGAGTCACACTTATTGAGTTTAAAACCTAAATAAAACAACAAAGCTCAATACCATACGGTCCGGAGACTAAACCCTTAATAGTCTCGGGATCCCAGGCGCCGCTATACTCGAGAATCTGCACCACGCACTGCAACAGATGACCCGTTCCCAACATAATTGGCCGGAAACTCGCCGGCCACATCGAGCTCCCACATCTACCAAGGAAAAACTAGATAGAAAATCCCCACGCCCCGAGGCCAACACCACAACCGGCGAAGAAAGGGGAATGAGGGGAGCCAAAGAGCCCAACGCAAAAACGTCACCCACCACGACCAAATATGAAGAAACCTCTACTATCCAAGTAGAACAACCAGCTGAAAGGCCAACTCCCAAGTCTCGACGGCTCAAAAGAAGGTCGAATCTACAACATTTGTTCTCTTCTAGAACAAGGGGAAAATCTCATAGGCATTTAGAGATATGGAGGTCCAAAGAAAATGGGGGAGAGAGATAGAGGAGCCAAACTCACCAGATCTAGAGTAGTAAGAAGGAGAGACCGGAACACGGACTCCAACTAACGGAGCGAAGGAATGACCATCGAGAAACATCGGAACATAGTGTTGGAGAAATAGGCTTCATAAGCCTTTTTTCCTATTTGTTCAGAGTCCCACATCGGAAAGGGAAAGGAGTGCCTTTGTGTTTATAAGCTCTCCCTTCCCTTTCCTGTTCAACAAGCTCTAACGGGCCCTATGCAGGTTGGGCCGGTCTGGGCCTCGCGCGCACCGCCGCCGTCCGTCCGTCCGGGTCGGTTCGGGTGGAGCCCCTGCGGGGCTGGCTAAAACAGATCAAACATTATTTTTTTTGGAGAAATTTTTTTATCTGATTTGTTTTTGAATCTTTTTGAAAGATCAGTAACGTATTTCCGTTTTGATTCTGAATTAAACCATTGGTTAATTATATTCTGAAAGATCAGTTACATTTTGAGGCTCTTAATGCTAAAACGTTTTTTGTATTTATTTTGCTGAAACGTTTTTATTTGGTGCTCCTTTTCTAGCCTATAAATAGTTGCCTCTGGTCTTTTTTGTTTAGATACGATTTTATCAATAACCAGAGCCAAAGTATACACGTTTTAATCCCTTTTCCCAAACGTTTTGTCCACTCTTATTATGGTTAACGTTCTGCTGCTTCCACATCCGGTAGAGCGAGTGGGCGCGCTGATGGGTAGAGTTGAGTGATCCTTGGGGAGCAACCGCTGCTGATCGCCACCACGGTCACGCCGAAATTTTTTCTTTCAAGTCAGTGGACCTCCGTGCCACGTCTCAGCTGTGTTCTTTGTTCTGCTCTTCAACCGGGTTGGTCGTTCCTCTTTTCGATTACTTGTTTTATTGCGTGTTCTGATTGTTAGGTTCTGCAATTCTTTAAAACAGTTTATGCAAATTATTCCAACAATTTGAAAGCAAATTTATATTATTCATTTAATATTTCGTAAACTGTTTTAATGATGAACATGAACAACATGAACACGAATATGCATGCTAATCTGAATTCGGCTTCTGCTGTTGCTGCTCGTAACTTCCCTCGTGTTGAACCTCTCGACGATACCAACTACCGTCGTTGGTCTCAAAAACTTATGATTTTCTTTGAACAAAACGAAATTGATTGTGTTTCTTGAAGATCCCCCTGTGCCTATAACTGTAACTGGTAGTACAACTCCCTTAGTTGCCTCCATTGTTAGGGAAAATGAGGCCAAACTTAAAAAGTATGCTAAGGATAATAAAATTGCCCGCTGCCAACTTTTGGACTTTGTGTCCAATACCCTCTTGGATCTTCTTGCTGGTCATAAGTCTGCCAAATTCATTGGGGAGACTTTGGAGAAGAAGTACGGGGCTGACGACACTGGGAACAAGAAGTATGTCGTAAGCAAGTGGCTTGCATTCCAAATAGTTGACAACCGGTCGATCATGGATCAAGTCCACGTTTACGAGGACCTGTCCGCCGCCATTGTCAACGAAGGGATGGACATGAACGAGGTGTTCCTCGCTCATGTGCTGCTGGAGAAGTTTCCACCGTCGTGGAAAGACTACCGCAACCACCTCAACCACATAGAAAAGGATTTGACTCTTCAAGACCTCATTCGCCACATGAAGATTGAGGAAGCAAACCGCTTGAAGGACGCTCTGAGTACCTACCCACCTTTGTCGCCTCCGACGGTAAATGCCAACATCGTGGAGTCTGGTGGCCCGTCTCGACAGAACAAGTTCAAGACGAAGCCCAAGTCTAAGGAAGATCTCAAGCGAGGACCTACCAACAACCGCAACAAGTTTGTGAAACCCTCCTCTCCTGTTCAGAAACCGAAGCAGAATCTGTTGTGCTATGTTTGCGGACAAGCTGGACACAAGGCCTATCAGTGTGTTCAACGTCAAGGCTTCAAGAAGAATGATGCAAGGGCCTACATTGCTGAAGATGACGACATAGTATTTGTTGTAGTCGCTGAGGATATGCTAGTTCACAACACCGTTGACTGGGTGTTGGACTCCGCATCCACCCGTCATCTATGCAACTCAAGGGAACTCTTCTACGAGTTTGTACCAACTGCACCTGGTGAAGTTGTTCATATGGGAAACGACTCTACTTCAGTGATTTCTGGAAGCGGGAAGATCATGCTGAAGCTGACATCTGGGAAGACGCTCGTACTCAGTAATGCCCTTTGTGTCCCTACTCTGCGACGCAACCTTGTCTCTGGACCTCTACTGATGAAGGCTGGCTTGAAGACCGTTATAGAGAATGACATTGTGGTCTTCACCAAGAATGAAGATTTTGTAGGGAATGGGTATTATTGTGGGGGCCTCTTTCTTTTCAATGTCGATCATGTTATCCTGAGTAATAATAAAGTTTCCGCTTCCGCTTATATCGCTGAGTCTCTTGATCTTTGGCATGGTAGACTAGGACATGTGAATGTTTCTTCAATTAAACAACTTAGAAACATGTCCATTATATCATCTTTATCTACCTCTGAACTCTCAAAGTGTGAAATTTGCGTAGAGGCTAAATATTCTAAAAAACCTTGCAAATCTGTCACACTAAGAAACACGAACCTTCTTGAATTAATCCATACGGATCTTGCGGATTTCAAGAACTCTAGGAGCAAGGGAGGCAAACATTATTATGTTACCTTCATCGACGATTGCTCTAGGTTCGCGAGAGTTTATCTTCTTACTACAAAGGATGAAGCTGAAGAGATGTTCATCAAGTATAAGAATGAGGTAGAAAACCAACTCGAGAGGAAGATCAAGAGAGTGAGATCCGATAGAGGAGGAGAGTATGGATCAAACTTCTTAAAGGAAGTTTGTGAATCAATTGGTATCATCCATGAAACCAGTGCACCATACATGCCTCAACAAAATGGAGTAGCTGAACGTAAGAACCGAACGCTCAAGAACATGATGAATGCAATGCTTCTTAGTTCAGGCCTTCCTGATGAAATGTGGGGGGAAGCCGTCTTATCTGCTTGTCACATACTTAACCGTGTGCCGTACAAGAACCTTGATAAGACTCCCTACGAGTTATGGAAGGGTTACGCTCCTAACCTAAGGTTTCTCAGAGTGTGAGGGTGTTTGGCGAAAGTTGGCCTCACTGACCCTAAGAGAACCACTATCGGATCCAAGACCTATGATTGTGTAGTCATAGGTTATGCTCAGACCAGCGCGGCGTATCGCTTCATGTCTCTACGTGACCGCTCAATTTCTGAGGCTAGAGATGCTGAGTTCTTCGAACACATCTTTCCAATGAAGAGGAACGCCGCTGCTGATCCGGTTGAACCCATTATCCCCTTTCCTTCACTCAGAGATAGGTGGGTTGCCGAAAGCTCTACTTCACATGGTCAAGTCGAGTGACCAAGGAGAAGCAAGAGAGCCAGGACCGAGAAGAACTTTGGAGAAGACTTTGTCACCTCCTTTCTCTCCGAAGTTGGACCTGAGGGTGTTGTTTCAGAAGAGTTTGTTTCAGCCTTCCTATTGGAAGAAGATCCAAAGACCTATGGTGAGGCTTTGAGATCTGTTGATGCTAGTCTTTGGGAAGAAGCAATCAAGGCTGAACTTGATTCTATTGTATCGAATTAGACTTGGGATCTAGTAGACTTACCTAAAGGTTGCAAAGCCATTAATAGTAAGTGGATCTTCAAGAAAAAACTGAGACCCGATGGTACAATAGAAAGGTTCAAAGCGAGACTTGTGGTTAAAGGTTTTACTCAAAGGAAAGACGTCGATTACTTTGACACGTACTCTCTTGTGACCAAGATTTCAACGATAAGGTCTTTTGTCGCTTTAGCTTCCATTCCCGGCTTGATAATTCATCAGATGGATGTCAAGACCGCTTTCCTGAATGGTGATCTAAAGGAAGAGATTTATATGTCTCAACCCGAGGGGTTTGTGATTGCTGGTCAAGAGAAAAAGGTGTACAAACTGAAGAAGTATCTTTATGGACTGAAACAAGCACCTAAACAATGGTATGAGAAGTTCAATCGAACTCTGGTGACTGGCGGATACAAGGTGAATAACTCTGATTCTTGTGTGTACTCGAAGATCACGGAATTAGGGTGTGTGATTATCTGTCTTTATGTTGATGACATGTTAATTCTTGGTGATAACATCGGTGCTGTGAACCTTACTAAAGAATTCCTGCCCATCACATTTTGAGATGAAGGACTTAGGAGAAGCTGATGTCATTTTGGGTGTTAAGGTTATTAGAAACCCAAATGGCATCTCCTTAAGTCAGTCTCATTACGTTGAGAAAGTGTTGAAGAAATTCAATCACTTCGACGTTACTCCTGCTAGAACTCCCTATGATCCAAACGTACAACTAATAAAGAACTTGGGTGATAGTGTTTCATAAGTTCAGTACACTCAGATTATAGGAAGTGTGATGTTCCTCATGAACTGTACTCGACCAGACATTGCTTACACAGTAAGCAGGTTGAGTAGATATACTCATAACCCAAGTGACGAGCATTGGAATGCTCTAAGTCGCCTGTTGAAGTACCTGAAAGGAACTATGAGTTGGTCCCTGCACTACAGTACTTTTCCTAATGCTTTGGAAGGATACTATGATGCAAACTGGGTTCTAGGTAATGACGAGACGAACTCGATGAGTGGTTATGTGTAGGGCTGTGTAATAAAAAACCCGCGACCCGGCCCGCAACCCGACCGATCCGAACCCCTTCAAAGACATATCCGCGGATAATGAGTCGGGTTACGGATCAAATATATTCAAATCCATTAATTATCGGGCGGGTGACGGATTGTGGATTTGAGATCCGCGGATATCCGATCCGCCCGAAAACCCAACCCATTTTCTTAATACTCTCATTTTGACCGTTGATTTGTTAACTCTTTTCCTAATCTAACGGTTGATATCAAAAACTCAGCCCCATTTCTCAAACCCTAAAACCCACCCTTATAAAGCCACTCTTTTTGCGCAGAATGAAACCCACACCGTGCCTCCATCTCTTCTCTTCTACAAGAACCCATCTATTCTATCTTCAACCTTTCTTTCTAGTTCATCTCACCATGTTCTTACATCTTCTTATTTTTAGTTCATCTCATGGTTCCATGTTATTCCATCTCCTTCTTTGTTTTATTTAACCGTTTTACATAGTTAGGTTTTGATTTTTTTCTTTAACAAAGTAGATCTGAAAATTCTTTTAGAAGAACAGATCTCTTTGAAATTTTTATTTAAATTTCTTATTTATTCTTTTGTACTTGCATGTGTTTCTCTGAGTTCTGTTTATTTTAGTTTTTGAACAATTATATTATTTTTGATGTTTTACTCCTTATGTGTTTTTTGTTTTTATTTTTGTGATGTTTGGCCTGTCGGTTTTGAATACCATTTGTTTAAATATCGTGTTTGAAGTGTTTGAAGATGATTTTGAGTTTGTAGATCTACATCTGGGTTAGTTGTATTTTGTACTACGGGAGAAGATAATACATTTTGCAGCAATTATCTCATGTTATTTGATTATTACAAATATTAATATTTGTATCTCCAAATTGCAGAAAAATGGAAGTTAATAAGAAATGGATCTGTAACTTATGTTCAAATACAAGTCCAGAACATTAAAATATATCTGAATAATTTTATTTAGTATTTTTTTAATTAATTAGAATGAACAACTAATTGAAGGAAAATAAATATTCTAACAAATTTGAAATTAAATTTGGACTCGAAATTGAGACATGAAAAAGTTCGGATAAGTGGGTTAGACCCGATCCGATTGTAACCCGAAATGGTCGGATATTTTTCAAATTAGAGATCCGACGGTCGGATCTTAGAGTTAATCTATCCGATTCGAAAATATACGGTTGGGTTGATGTATGTGCGGGTCGGGCCGGATAACCTGCGAAACAGACCTGTATAGCCCGATCTACCATGGAGTCTGAGTTCATAGCCCTTGAGTTGGCTGGACAAGAAGCAGGCTGGTTGAGGAACCTATTAGCAGAAGTGCCTGTGTGGGGAAGGTAAGTTGTGCCTGTGTCGTTACACTGCAATTCGCAAGCGGCCATTTACGTTGCGAAAAATGATGTTGTGTTAATTCAGTTTTATTACCAAAGTGGAGGTTGCTTTTACTTATTATTTTCCCTACTGAGCGTAAGCTCACCCCTGTTTGTTTATTTACTGTTTGTACAAGCTTGCTTGGTGAGTAGTCCTAGAGTTGGACTCGAGGCTCGGGAGCTTCTGGGAGAGTCCGGGTGGTGTTGGCATTAGAGACGTTTCTGTCATTATTTTTGGACCTTATGTTTACTGTGTTTTATTCTGAGCTTTGACTCGTAACTTCGGTTTGGAACTTATTTTAACAAGTTACCTCATCAGAACTAAAGTTGATCATTTAAAATTGTTTGATTTTACTTTTACTGTTATTATTTAATTATCAGTTTAAGTCACGTCTCGAGTCCTGTTAAAATCGGATTTGGGACGTGACATCAGCTTTACTGATTTATAAGATGTATAATGATTGTTGGAGTAGTAACTCAAATCTTTTGTGTTATCTATTTCTTGGTTTATAGATTGTTCATTACATGTTATTTGTTTTAGGAAGTGATAGGACAAAATGTAGAGATGTTCATTTTCTAGTGGAAGATGTGATCCTCTTTTTTGATAATTGCAAAATAAAGTATTTTAACCCTTTTTGTTGTCCTTGGTATGAATTTATTTTCAATTATATTTACTTTTTATAAATAGTAAGACAACAAAAAGTTTAGAAAGTAGTTTAGAATTTTCATATACCGTTCTTTTCTTCCTCGTTGTACCAAAGGGAAATGAAAACATTGAAGTTTTTGTTATTGTTTATTAAAGAACATCGTCATATTTAGCAAAATCAAAATCTTAGGAAAAGCTCTTTGCCGCAACATCTAAAAGCCATGGTTGTGGGCATGGTTTTATCATGGCCTATGCCATGGTTATGCAAAATCAAAACCCTAGGAAAAGCTCTTTGCCGTAACACCCAAAAGCCATGGCTGTGGCCATGGTTTTACCATAGGCTATGCCATGGTTATGCTTCTCTTTTCTATATATCCTCTCCCTTGCATCTTTCGTATGGATCATGTGAAGGTTTTTTCTGCTCGGGTTTCTTTCGAGCCGCCTCAAGGCACCGCGATGTTGACCTTCTCCCGCCACCAACGAAGCGTCTCCCGACCTTGTTCGGTCCCTCCTCTACAACTCTGGGGGTTTCCGTCTCTGAGGTCGTCGTCCCTGACGTTGCCGTCATCATCTTTGAAGTCGTCGTCGTCTCTGATGCCGCCTCCATCTCTAAAGTCGTCCCTGAAGCCGCAACCGCCTCGACCTCTTTCACGATTATGGATCTGGCTAATCGAGAGGGTTCTTTTTATTTTATTTGAGTTTGTCTTTGCAGGATCAATACCTAGTGAACAGAGAATCAGAGATTTTTTCAGGAAGGGAACATCGATTCATGTATTGCCTCCCACTATTATTGTTGAAGTCATTGGCCAATTTTCGGAGCAGGAATTTCAGTATCACCTTCTCAACCCCCGTCTTCCTTCCTTGCCTATACATCGTCCCAGTTTAGCGTTAGCTTGCCTACATGGCGCCCCATCCAATACTGTCAGGGACGATTATAATATGAAAAAAACAGCGAACACTTTGTGTTCATCGTGGCTAAGGATTTATCCCTGATGCACTCAAATGTCTAAATTAATAAAATTGCATCTTTTAGTAAAAAAAAGAAAAGAACATCGTCATTTTGAGGAAGCAAATTAAGACAGCTGAAAATTCCAGATGTTTATCTTTTAGCTTGAAATTTCAAGGATAAAACCATCATTTTAAAAAGAGATGTAGATAGCCAAAAATACTTTTATACTTATACCCCTTAATGTATTCATGCATTGTGGTAAAGGTAATGTTTACATCGGTAATTAATAAATAAAGTAACATGGGATAAGGTGAGTCTTATTCCTGTAGTGATAACACATTTACAGTGTTTGAGGTTGGCAACTGGATTTGTCTCTACAACATCGGGATGTGTTATTCCAAGTCATCTGCAGAGTGCGACCTCTGTGAAGAGCTGACAGTCCCTCTTTGGCACATCTGCAGTGTAGATAAAACCTTCTGTATCTCCATAGTCATGGCACTGTCAACACTGCCTGACGAGAGTTTCTTGTGTGATTTTTGTAAGTGGAGCTTGAGAGAGCTTGTGCTGAGGCCTGCATTTTTGCCACACATGGGGCAAACCTTCATTGTTGGCTTCCTCTTTTGCCACTCCATAGATTGCTTCCCATGCAACTTCTTGTCCAAATCCACCAGGATCTTTGCAAACCCATCATTGGGCTGTGCTCGACGGTGAACTCTTTTCAAATTATTCCAAGCTTCTGATAGTGTATACTTCCTGATTCAAGTAACAGGAACAAATCATGTCAATAAGTTTTTAACTTGAGAATATAACTGAGTTTTGATATTTTCACTTACTTCCTGAGCATTAGGTAAGCAATCACAAGGGTCGCACTTCTACTTTTTCCTTCAAAGCAATGAACTATAACCTTTCCGCCTTCTTGTTCAACACTGTCAATGAAATCAGATGCTTCCTCAAAGATAAGGCTAATGTTCGCATCCTCATTGTCACATATCTGTTAATAAAACATATGTAGTGTCATCAAAACAGATTGCCAATCATATCAAAGAAGGGATCAAGAATATACCACTTACAGAAAAATTCTTGTATGTGAACAGATCAGGATACTGAGAATCGGACTGTCCAATTTCATTGGAGCATAAACACAAGATATGAGTAATTCCTAGATGTTGCAATGTGTAAACAGATCTTGCAGCCAAGGCCCCGCCAATGAAAAGGGTACTCGAGATTGATGATGGCTTCTCTGTATTTGCAGCCTCAGATATCAAAGCTATCCTCTCAAGAATGTGTTCAAGTCTTACCTGTAAATGGTAATGTGTGTGTGTGAGAGAGAGATAGTCTTCAAAAGCCCACAAACTTTGATTGGGCAGTACAAAGAAACAGTTGTATCAAGGTCTTACCTTTAGTTCATAAGCATCAACCACACTATGAGTATCACTCCCCTCAAAAAAACCTGAATTAAAATTGTTTTCTTGACAAAACTTCACAACCTCATTTCTCAGTGATTCATTCCACTGCTCTAAATCTTTACTTAATTCAGCATCAACCTGTGCACAATAACAGTACCAATAAACTCTGGTATTTTCTTTAAGTTTCTCATTTTAATAGAGTAAAAATATAAGGGTTAAACGCAATAACTACCCACAAACAAAAAAAGTGCATAATAAAAAACACAACAATGCGATACTTTATGAGTTGCCCAACGACAATCGGCAATATTATAGATTGTCCACAACAACAAGATACATTATATACTGTCACACAACAACAAACTACATTACATATTGTCCACACTACAAATAGCTACAATATACTTTGTCCACACGACAATTAAGTACAATACACATTGTCCACGTCATGCGTGATTGTAGTTGATTGTCACGTGGACCAAGTATACTGTACTTCTTGGTAGTGTGGACAATTTATAATGGGGATAATTGTCAAAACATGCACTTATGTTTCGTCCACAAACGAAATAGTGCACAATGTTTTGTCCACGTCGTCTTGCTACCCTTATGAATCGTCCACGCACTTCTGTTAGAAAAGTGTAACAGCAGAACTTGAATTGACAATTTTGCCCTTTTGGTTTGAAATTCAAAAATAAGAATTTCGTCCAAAAAAATGAGTGGCTGAGGATTGTTAGGGCAATTTCGTCCAAAACAAATTTCAGACACAAGCACATGATAGCACGTGAGGCTACAGATTCGAATATTCTGTTAATTTTACTGACAGAAGTGCGTGGAGGATTCATAAGGGTAGCCAGACGACGTGGACGAAACATTGTGCACTATTTCATTCGTGGACGAAACATAAGTGCATGTTTTGACAATTATCCCTTTATAATGTATCTGGTTGTCGTGTGAACAATTCATAATGTATCTGACTGTTCTGTTTTTTTTTTTAATTTATATTATGCACTAATTTGTTTGGGGGCAATCTATGTGGGTGGTTATTTACATTTAACCCAAAATATAAATACTAACCTTGGCATATTTCTGGAAGTCACGGAGCTTTGTTGTCAAACGCAGGCTACGAAGAGGCTCGCCACTTCCTTTGTAGGACTTCCCATGCCAATTTTCCCTTAAAACAGGAGAATTATCATAGCTTTCTTTATTTCCTGAGGATGACGGTCTAGGTGTCATTCTTTGCAACTCTGAGTCACTGAAATCTGATTGGTTATCATTTACCAATCTGTCCTTAGTGGTTAGTGAGGGGCTACAGAAACCTCCAGAGTCAAAAACTGTTGAATCCTCTCTGTCAGAATCCACTGTTGAAGTTTTGTTTGTAATACTTGAAAATGCACGTAAAAGATTATCAAGTTTCTGGTGAAGTGTGAGTAGGAATATATGAAACCCCTGTAGATTCCTAAGAGCTGCACGAAAACCACCACGAAACTCATGAGCAGCTGATATCATTTCAGCTGTAGACTCATCATCTTCTTCTGAAGATCCTAACTTCCCAGATGTTATATCAAACAATAGATTGGATGCATACTTGGTGCTATTGAGAAGCAACTCCACCAACTTGGGATAAATTGCTTGGTCATTAGCCCGTTTTCCAGCAGGAGGTCTTCGAGGAACACCAGAGTCAATTGCTACTATGTGAAAATCAGAAGCCATTGAGTCTATTGAAGTTTCACTTTGAAGGCTCATGTTGCTAGATTTTGGTGACTCCAAGACATCAGAAAGATCTGAGCTTTGTGACACCAAGCTTGGACTTGGACTAGACGGGTTCAATCTGTAATCCAATGAAGTTGCTCTTCTTTCTTTCTGAAGAGCTTTAAGCACTCTTGGCTTGTAACGCTTGATAACAGAATCGAAATCTTCCTCCATTGCTTCTGTGTTTGTGGATGTTAGTTTTTCGGCCAACAACAAATTTGCAGGATTGCCACGCCATCTGAGTTGGCGGGAAGGGAGTCTATCTTCATTTCTAATGAGAAGGTCAAGCATCAAGACCCTCCCAAGAGCTGCTGCTGTTTTTTCTGCAACTTCTCTTGTTTCAAATGCACTTGCACTTTCTAGTAAAGGAGATCCATGTACATAACTGCAAGAAAATGTAATTTCCAGAGAAAGAAACAGCCATCAAGTTTTGGATTACATGGATCAAAACCAAGTTTTGTGTTCACCTCATGAGAATAAGGCACCGGCTCAGTTCAAGAGCTTCTAAGAGTTCTGAACATGTCATTTCACCAACTTCATCTCCTTCTGAATTTGCTGCATCTCTTGCTTTCTCTGCAGCTTCTTTAATATCTAGCCACTCTGGGCTAGAATTATGAACCACTCTGGCCTGCAATGTTCATCATTGTAAGAAAAGAGAATAAAAGACTCCAATTGAAATGATGGTATAAATTACGGTATCCCAGAGTGAGAAATAACCTGTGGAGTTTGTACTCCAAGAAACCTAGCAAACTCATAACCGAGGCGTTCTGATTGTGTGGCCATTCTTGAAGATGATATCTTTATAACAGCAGCTGCCTCCTTCGGACAAGCATCATCAGACCAATTCAGGTTGAATAGAGCAAAGAAGACAACTCCTCCAGAATTCACTGTAACCTGTGAACAGAACCAAAGAGAAGTTAAGCAATGAAAATAGATTGTGCACAGAATTTCCTGCTTTAAATAACCTGAGTACGTAGCATTAAATTATGAATCACGTCCATAGAGTTAAGTATACTGTATATAGTTACATACATCTTACTTCATTTACTGGGGGGGGGGGGGGGGGGGGAATCAAGGACATACCTCAAGGGCCTTATTCATTTCATCCTCAGAATGCTCAGTGCTACTACTATGCTCAGTGTGGTGAAGTGAAGCAAGCATGTCCCAAGAGAAAAAACTAGTTTCAATGTCCAATGTAGCTGCTTTACCAAGTTTTTCCCACAAACTGAGTTCGGTAACTTCCTCAGGAGGCAAGGTACTTTTTGAATCAATGATCAACTCTCCTGCACTAGGAAGCATCATGATGACATATCAATGCACACAATAACCCTATAGGTACAAGCACACTATACATCTTCCTTCAAATCAGTTTGGTTTGTGATAGCTTAATTCACACTTAACCATTATACAGTCTTTAAGCCACAACTGACACAAACTGCGAAGTTTTTTTTGCTTAAATTGCAATGGCTACCTAAAATTCAGTACTCTTCACATGTCGGGAATATATATTCAATTTGGGAAACTACTGATTTCAATGATGATAAATGTCAAACCAATGCATTTATTTAAAGTAAAAGCAACACAATAAGTCTAAATAAGCTCACCTCAAGCACAATGGCATACTGCTGACTCTCAGTGGCCTGTTGGGGAAGCCAGAGGATCGGTATTGGGTGCTGCGCTTACGAACAGACTCCAACCATTGTGTAAACCTGTAAGCCGGTCCTGCAGTTATATCTCCCAACATATACAACACCTGCAACATCATCACCACCAACAACAATCAAACTTCATAACCAGATGATAAGTTCATTAACTATATTCAATTTCTCTATCTCAATCTAAAAATCAACTGAAAAATAAACACACCCGGGAAGTGACTGTAAGGGGGAATGGACTATCAGGGTCGCCAGATCCGGCGGACTCTACCCCGTTTCCTTCTCTGTCCTGCAACCCCACCATCAAAAACAGTAAAAATACCAGGAATGCTATGCGATTGCAGGTACCATAATGGCATGAAAAGCAAATGCAAACAAAACCCAGATCCAGAAAGCAATCATGGGACCAACCATCAAAAAAAGAAATGATCTTTGTGGGTAACACGGCTGCAATAATTTGGGTTTCGGGGCAAAAATGGAATGCTGAGGTGGGATTCGATTACCTGAAGGTGAGCGGTGCTAATGACTACAGAAGAGGAAGAAGGCGGAGGGTCTTCGTTTTGCTGCTCTTGGGCCATCGATCTCGTCTTATTTTATGGCTCTCTTTATTGGGGCACACAGTTCTGACACTGAGAGTCAAACTAGAGAGAGCTTTTTTGAGGAGAGATTTTTGAAGAGTAAGCTACTGATTTCCCGCTTTTCCGGTTGAAGTAAAGGTCCTTTGACTCCTCGTAATGACGATTTTGGCAACCAAATGAAAATTAGGAGCTTCAATTCAAACCTGATTGGTTCCTCTCCGGCAATCGGTCTCTCAGACTGGCTGGTCGGCGGGGGAAGTTGTATTATACTGGTTTAACTTTCCGTTGGCAATGATGAGAAGCACATGCACAGTCTCCTTGTTCTCTCTCTAGTCTCTAGCAAGGAAGCAGGTCAGGTCTTAATAGTATTTGCTGTGGGTCTATTACCAGCCATTTATTAATGAAAGTAAAGATTTTAGAGTTCGTGTTTTAGTTGATTCAATAGATGTTAATTTAATATTTGTTTTTTCGAATGAAATGAACACCTTTTTGTTATTATTATTTTTGAGAAAGAGATAAATATTCATTCATTCAAATAGTAAATTATATTTTTTTTCCCTTTTTCCGTTTTAATTGCTGTAGTTGGTGTGGTCTGGACGATCGACAATCGTCCGGAGTTGGGACGGGTTGGTCCGGCGGCTTGGTACGGGAGCCTGTCCGACTGCTCAGTTGGACTGTAACCCCACGTCCGGCGGCTTTGTCGTGGTGTGGTTGGTTGTGAAGCCGGGAACGACTATGGCTGGGATTACGGGGGTTGGGGTACGAATTCTGTCATCCTGCTACTGGTGCAGTGGGCACTAATCGGTCTAATTGTAACGGGGTATTGGGTTGGCTGGAGTAAGTGGATCGGTGAGGAGCAAATCCGGTGAAGGCTGGGAGTTTTGGCAGGAGAAGGTGTTCAGGACAGGGTCTGTGCAGCGATTGTTCTGTGGAGGTGAGGTGAACAGGACCGGGGGGATTGGAGTAGATTACAATCACCGGGACGTTCGCCGGTAGTTGAGATATGAAGTTCCTTTCATGGAATTGTCGAGGCTTGGGGAAGCTGGCGACGGTGGAGTACTTGAAAGGGGTGATCCGTCGTAGGAAACCACAGGTAATTTTCCTGAGTGAAACGATGACTAGGAAAGGGGAAGTGCAGACTCTGAAGCTGAAGACGGGCTTCTCGGGAGGATGTGAGGTGCCGGCGGTGGGGCAGAAGGGGGGGCTGATCCTCCTGTGGACGGCGGAGGTGTCGGTCATACCCGTGTGACGAGAGGTACATCGATGTGAAGATCCAGGGTCCGACTAGGGACAGATTTCGTTTCACTGGAGTTTACGGGGAGGCGAATCGGGAATTGCGTCGGCAGACTTGGGAGATAATTCGGACCCTAGGTGCACGACAGGGGGCATCGCAGAGGTGGCTTCTGATGGGGGACTTTAATGGGATTCTGCGAAATAAGGAGAAACGTGGTGGTCGCCGGTATCCAGAACGACTGATAGCGGGTTTTCGTAGTGCAATGCGGGATGTGGGAGTCCAGGATCTCTCGCTTCAAGGGTATGGATATACTTGGCATAGTGGGAGCGAACCGGAGACGAGGATGGCAGTGCAGTTGGACAGAGCGCTGATGTCACCGACTATGCGTGCTATGTGGCCGGAAGCGCATTTGGCTAACCTGGGGATCTCCACGTCTGACCATCTGCCTATTCTAGTGGACTCGGATAGGCGAGTGGAACCAGTGGGATCTAGACATTTTCGATTCGAAAATATCTGGGCAGAGGACCCGGAATGTGGGAACCTGATACAGGCAAGGTGGGGTACCCCGGGGGACAGGGATATTGGATCCAAAATACGCGAGACGGGCACTGAGCTGGAGATCTGGGGTAAGGAGGTGTACAATGCGTTAGCACGGAAGATCGCAAGATATGAAAAGGATATGTTGTGGCTGAATGGTAGAGAGGATCGCACGAGTATCAGACGACGTAGAGCGCTGCAGAAGCTCTATGTCAAGGCGTTGGAGCAGAAGGGTGAGTTATGGAGACAACGTGCCAAGCAGCACTGGCTCACGGATAGTGACCAGAACACGAAGTTCTTCCAGGCATCAGCGTCGCAGAGGAAGAATATCAATAAGGTGTCGAAACTACGGGATGGGGATGGGAACGTCCTAACATGGGATTCGGGGTTGGGTGACCATATCCTGGAGTTCTATAAAACCTTGTCTCGGAGGACAAGGGGGGATGGGGCAAACTTTCCGAGATTTCGTCAACAGCTAACGGAGGTGCAAAACAGAGTGTTGATGGGGGAGGTAACATCGGAAGAAGTGCGGGATGCGACTTTCTCTATGGGGCCTAATAAGTCACTGGGCCCGGATGGCCTGAATCCTTTTTTCTACCAGAAGTATTGGGGAACGGTGGGAGAAGATGTGACCCGATGGGTACGCAAGATCTTGGCGGGGGAGGAGATTCCGAGGGAGCTGAATAAAACGACGCTAGTGCTGATCCCGAAGGTGGAGTGCCCGCTGTCGCTAAAGGATCTGCGACCAATTGCGCTGTGTAATGTGGTGTTCAAGGTGGTCTCAAAGGTGGCCGCAAACAGGCTAAAAGGGTTGTTGGATGGGCTGATTTCAGAGTCCCAAGGGGCGTTTGTGCCTGGTAGATCGATACAGGACAATATAATCCTGTCTCACGAAACGTTACACTACCTCAAGAATAAACGACAGGGGAAAGAGGGGTGGGTGGCGTTGAAGCTAGAGATGAGTAAGGCTTATGACAGGGTGGAATGGGGCTTCTTATGGGACATAATGAGGGGCTTTGGCTTCGGCGAAGAGTGGATCTCTCTCGTTCGTCGGTGTACGTACTCAGTAACTTACAACATAGTTGCAGGGGGTCAGCAGGCGGGGTTTGTCCAACCGGAGAGAGGTATTAGACAGGGGGACCCTTTATCCCCCTATTTGTTCCTCTTTTGTATGGAAGGATTCTCTCGTCTACTCCAGGGAGCTGAAAGTGTGGGGGAAATACATGGGGTGAGGGTGGCTAACGGGGCACCGACGTTAACACACCTCTTTTTTGCGGATGATTGCTATGTCTATTGTAAGGCAATACCGGATGAGATGACTCGTCTGAGAAATCTCATTCGGATGTTTGAGGAGGCATCAGGACAGGTGGTGAATCAAGACAAGTCGTCTCTGTTCTTTATCCATAACACACCTGAGCATAGGAGGGTGGAAGGTGTGCAGATCTTGGGAATACCGGAGTTGGATACCCCATCCCCATATCTGGGTGTTCCGAACATGATGGGAAGGAGTCGGAAGCAGGGACTACAATATGTACTAGATAGGGTCCTACGCCGGATACAATGGTGGGACGGGAAGCTCTTGAATGGTGCGGGGAAGGAGGTGTTAGTCAAGTCGGTACTACAGGCAATTCCCACATATACGATGAGTGTTATGAGGATACCTAAGGGGATCCTGGATAATATGAATGTGACCCTTGCTCGGTTCTGGTGGAAATCAGCTGGCCCGGACGGGAAAGGAGTTATATGGCAGTCCTGGGCGAATATGGCGCGACCAAAGGAGGAAGGTGGGTTGGGTTTTAAGAACCTTTATGAGTTTAATTCCGCTCTGCTGGGTAAACAGTTGTGGAAACTAATAACGAAGGAGGACAGTCTAGTGGCTCGGGTCTTGAAGGAAAAATATTATCCGAGGTCATCGGTGTTGGAGGCAGTTCGGAAACAGAATCAGAGCTACGTCTGGCAAAGTATCTTTTCGGCACAGGAGATGGTCAAGAGCTGGGCCCGGAGGTCGATCGGACCAGGTACGGGCACGTTGATAAGCACACACCCGTGGCTCACAGGGGTGGAGGCCAGGGTACAGTCGGCAGGCCCGGGAGTGGAGGGGCAGCTGGTGTCCGATCTTATGAGACCGGGTGAGAGAAGGTGGGACGTGGAGAAAATTGGTACACTGTTCAGCCCAGAGGATCAGAGGGCTATAATGGCGGTCCCGATAAGTAGGACGGCTGCACGGGACTCCTGGTACTGGGCGGGGGACTACTTGGGCCAATACACGGTCAAATCGGCATATAGTATGAGTCAGCAAGATCAGGCGACTTTCCAGGCCCAGCCGGGAATCTGGTCGGCTATTTGGAAGTTGGAGGTGATGCCGAAGGTAAAGTCTTTTTTGTGGCGTACTTGCTCAGGATGTTTGCAGGTTGCTGTTAATCTGAGGCGCCGACATGTGGATATGGTGGCGACATGCCAGGTCTGCGCCAAGGAGGAGGAATCAGCTCTCCATTTGTTGGTTCATTGCCCGGTGGCTGCGGAGTGCTGGACGAAATCAGGGTTGAACCTTCCCTAGGAGGCCCAGACGATAGTAGAGTGGGTGTATGACATGTTGAATATCAACCCCCCGACAAGCGGAGGATTGATAGGATGTCTCTTGTGGGAGGTGTGGAAGGCTAGGAACAAAGTGGTCTGGGAGCATGTAGCTCAACCAGCAGCCAGTATCTTTCAGACAGCATACCATCTGCAGGCAGGATGGATGGAGGCTAGGAAGCGAAAACTACAAGCACAGGCGACTCCCCGCCATGCTGGAGTACAGGCGGCAGAGGTGTGGGAACATCCCACGCAAGGTGCATGGGCCATAAACACAGATGGAGCATTGTTTGCGGCGGCAGACAAAATAGGAACATGATGGATATGTAGGGACGATATGGGCCAGCTTAGGGATGCCCGGTCCACATCATTCCATGGTGCTCAGAACTCGGGGCTGGTGGAAGCCTATGCGATCTGGGAGGCGCTTACGTGGCTTCAACAGTATCCTCGCCAGAGGGCTGTAGTTCGGAGCGACTGCAAGGTCATAGTGGATATGATCAGACGAGGTGGGAATCTACTCTCCCCTCTGGGAACGATTGTCACAGATTGTAATTCCCTTTTATCTACACTCGAGTGCGTGCAGCTCGAATTTGTAAAACGGACAGCGAACAAAGCAGCTCACTGGCTTGCCAGGGCGGCTTGTTCTAACCCTGTCTGGAACTGGCAAGGGGGTTATATCCCCGAACCTCTTCAAAATATTACCCATCCTTAAGGACAAATTCGAAGTTAATCAGGGATAAAGCTGGATGTTTCCGCTTATCAGATAGGCATATACTCTGATATTATGGCTAAGAAATTCAAGTAATCTACGAATCAAAGTAGATAACAACTAATAAACATATGCGCCATAAAACGAGTTCAAGGAGCTAATTTTCTTTTCAGGAGGTTGTCTTGGGTCACAAAAGTAGACATGAGGTACTCTTGGCCAACCTGGTCCCCTTGATGGATACCAAAGGGATCTTGAGAGGCCGAAAGGGTCGGCCTTTTGAGGGCCCAAAGGCTTATCATAACTTTCGACGAGGCTGTTTTCCAGCCTTCGTCGAAACAGGGGAAGTGAGATCGTATAGGGCCTCCTGCACATTCAGGTCGATGTCCATGAGAGCAAATGCTCTTTTCCTTGAGGCAACTGCAATCTCTAGGTTCTTTGACCCTTTTTTCCTTAGCTAGGGTCGTGAGGTTCTTCATTCTCCTGGTACCCTCTTTACCTGGTGTCTTCTTTGGGACTCCATCTTTGGTATGATGTTGGGAGGGACGAACATCTTCGTCTGCTCGAGACCAGCTAAGATCTCGTGCTGGAGGTTGGGATTCCTCGTCCTATTTGTGAACCTCCGTCCCTACAAGCGGTGTTCTACCCTCATTCTTATGCTTCATGTCCGCCCAATCCTCATTGGGCGGAGGTGCCTCCTGGTTAGGCAAGTTGGAGACTTAATGATATGTAGGGGGAGGTACTACCGATCCCTTCCCGCGTGCCCAATCCTTCAACATTACCTCCCGGGGGGGAGGGGGGGTTGAAAACCTGATCTTTAGGAAAGACTGGGGGCTTAACACTTCCTCATGTAGCCAGCTCATATTGTCGATGATCGTTAAGTCATACACGTTCGGCGGAGGGGGGCGCGATCGTTCTTGTGCACTTGTCACAATAATCGAGCAAGACGTGTTAGTGAAAAATGGTTGAGCCGTTTTAAGGACCAAAGAAGGCATGGTAGGGGGTGGAGGAGGCATAACATTCCAATCCGAGCGAAAAAAGCCTTGCGACTGGACTGGGGGAGGAGCCCGGAGTGAGTCCCCATATCTGTGTGCAAACCTGTCCACCCCTAGGAGGATAGTAGTGAAAATTTTTAATGCATGGTCAAGACGCCCGCACCGATAACAAAATTTCGGTAGTTTCTCGAACTCTAACCGGACTTTGAGCGATTTAACTTCCACAACTATCTGCAACATAAGGTGGCGACGGAGTAGTCTTGTAGCGTCCAACTCCAACTGTAGCCAAAGAAAAGTTTCCTATCCCTGGAGTGTGTTAGGAGCTCTCGGTGGATTTACTCTACCGATTTCAACCTCCCTTAAAACATTTGAGACAATGAACGCTCGCATATGGGAGGTCCTAGGTTCTACCGGGATGTCAAAAGCTCTTATCGAAATTCAGATTGAACGAAAACATAGAGACTTTGATTGGGTTCTTGGTGGTAGTGGCGTTAGGTGAAATATTGTGTCGTAGAAGGACCACAGTTCTCTTTCTCTAATACCGTCCATCTCCTCCTTAGAGGTGAAGTAGAACGCCGTGATTTTTTTAGTTAAGGGTTGGATCGTAGTCATGTCCACATTCCAGGAATTTGTAATGAAAGAGCAAAGGGAGTGAGGCCTTACACGCTTCTCCGTGAGGAGTCTTCCGGCGAGAGCATAGAGGTAGTGGGAGTCATTGATGGGCGGTACTTTATTTGCAGGGATTTTAATCACCTCGTCACGTCTACAAAGAAATCGCCTATCTGGAAAGGGCTAAAGGAGACATCTGATAACCTTGTTTGTAGCCCCTCTAAGCTTTCATGGCCTGAAACCATGGTCAGATGGGGTGTTGGGTTTGGGGGCTGGATTGGCAGTTTTGTGCTTGAGAGGAGATGTCAGATGGGAAGTTATGGTAATTTCCCCACCCCAATTCTCTTGCATGTGGGGTTTGGGTCTCGATTTGGCATAGTTGAAGGTTTTATGTGGAGATGGTGGGCGGTTCTGCTGCGTTTTGTGGCGGGTGTGGAGGAATCATCAAAATTATCGGATTTAAGAGAGGTAAAGGGCGGGGAGGGCTTGAATTTTCCGGTGTGTGCAGATGCGGATATAGCAACATGGATGTCGCTGGGGTTGAAGGTCGAGAAGAGGCCGAGAAGGGGGTAGTAAAGGGAAGATGAAGCTCAGAGGAACTATGGAGTGGAGAAGATGAAGAGGAGGACGACATCATCATCGCCAACTTCGGGTAGAGGGAAGATTGGTGAGACGGGACATAGAACACGCGAGGGAGGGAGGGGCTCAAGACCAACAACTTCTTATTACTTGAAATATAGCAGAAACACGAGAAGAATAGTAGGGTAGTAGACCGTTTGGAAATAAACTACAACTAATTCTCTAAAATAATATGCGGCATAGACGGGTTTTTGAAGACATAGGCAACCGAAAAATATAATAAAGCGGAAAGGAAAATCATATCCAACTTAACCTGAGGCCAATCATAATAGTCTGAAAACTTGTGGGTTCTCCAAAAAGAGACCTCTAACGTGCTGGGTGACGCGCCTAGTTCACGAAGGGAGCACATGACATGGTGGAGGAGCCCCAAAGTAGGGCGGGCTGCCAATCCTCCAAGGCAGCCATGGCGGGGTGCTCTCATGGCTCCTAGTGAGACTGTTTCCCACCCTTCACGTATACTACTTCCAACTAATCCTCCATGACTCTCTCGCATGAGGGGTTCCCCTTCAGCTCTTCTCTTCATGTGAAATCCCTTAAATACCCTTCCAAAGAACCAATTGTTATAAACTTGCCTAATCCCTTATTAGGTAGACAGTGGACGTCATTGAAGCCTCCTTTGTTTCCCATAAGGGACGGGTGTGTGATAAATCTAGTACCCGAAACCAAATAAAAGATTCATCCCGGAAATTGGATTCAGAGAAATGAACTGATGCGATTCAATTTCTAACGAACACCAACCCCCGATCCCAAAATCCAGTCAAAAAAATTACGAAATGTCTGATAAGCCGAAAATAAGGAAAAAATAATAAGTGCTGAAAATAAACAGAGAACCCAAGATATTATGTGGTTCGCCACGGGACAACGACGAGCTACTTGTATTAATCGAGAAATAACCCGAGAATTACACGAGTCATATTCTCTATTTCTCAGTACAAATAGGTAAACCACAAAAGAAAACAACTAATCTTTTATTATCGATTACTAGCTCCAAGATAGCAAATCAATAACAACCACACCTCCTTATTCTTGTCATACACTACAAGAAACAAATCGAAGAAACATAAAGGTCACCCACCATTTATTCTTGTTTTCACTGTGGCTATCTTGACAAGTAAAGATAGATGACTAATCACCAACAATCAAGTGAACAATACTTCTTTTCTTGGCTTTGTTCTTAAACCATAACACAACACACAAGTACAAATAGGGGTTCTTGTTTCTTTGTGCACAACCATACGAGATGGCAAGCCAAAAGAGCACTAGATCTCTTACCTCCCTTTATTCATTGCTACGGTAAATTTCAGCTGTACTTTCTTGATACCCAAATACTAAAATATGCATTAATGATTCTTTCATTAATGATTTTTGTTTAAATCCGAGTCTTTGATTCCACGATCTAAGGGCTTAAATTGATAGTTTGTATTTCGTACGAAAGATACAAGTTTGTACCTGAATATTATCCCCCCCCCCCCCCCCCCCACACAAACACGCACACATATATATAGGGTAGTTATCCAGTAAAAACCACCCTTATCGTGCAAACTACAAACCAATCTAAGCCACAGGATGCGGTCAAAGTGGCGTCAGCAGAGCGCGCGTGATGCTGACACGTGGTCACTTCGCGCACGCCTCTGCTCACACAGTAGCACGTGTTAACCACGCGAGTGCGCGGGTGCTGATAGTTTAGCACAAATGTAAACTATCAGCACTTTTTGTGCTAACTATCAGCACCGTGCTATTCAAACTATCAGTACTTTACGCGCGCGCACCAGCAGCGTGTGCGCCCACGTGTCAACACCTATATATATAGACGACCACAACATTACCCTTGCTAAACTCGCTGGTACCTTCAAGAAGAAGATGGGCGATCAGTAGGGATTGTCACGTCTGCGCGCAGCGAGAAGATCGTTCGCACTGAGGAGAAATTATGATTGACTGGGATGTTGAGGAAGCACAAACTATTTTTAAGACTAGGGAGCACCATCTCATGATGGACATCAGCTCAACCGCTCGCAACACAATTCTTGTCACGCCCCAAATCCGGTATTGACCGGACCCGTGACGTGACTTAATGAAATTAAATAAAACAATTTAAAAGTAACGAATATCTTATAAAGAGGAAAGAAACTAAATCCACAAGAGTTTAAATTCCTGCGTCCTCTCCTCAGTCAAGTACACTTTGGAAAAACAGTATGTCTCTAATGATATAAATAAACCCCGGGCCTCCGCTAGCTCTCAGCTCTGCGTAACCCTCTAGTCCAAAGCATAACTATCACCTGTAGAAAACACGGTAAGGGGGTGAGCTTGACGCTCAGTAGGGAAAACCCAGGAAACTATTTCAACACGGGTTTACCAGAAAGTCATTCCACAAAATTAAGGGTGATTAAACAGTTTGATACAAAGACGTGACACTTAAGGCAATTAAAAGATAAAAAAAACCCTTTTTAACCCGACGCTCATAAATCCAACCGTACCAGCGTTAACTCAACCCCAACCACTAAACTAAGGCACACACCGCAGGTAACAGTCCACGTAAAACATCCAAATACATTTCCAAACTAACTTTTAACGATTAAAGGGAAAAGTCGACAACGAGGAACTGTAACCCAAATTAAACAACCTTCACTTTACTCGACCACAAACTATCCCGGAAATCCTCATCCGGAACCCCTTCACTACCGACTCACGGATAACCACAAAGACGAAGTTCCCATTTGCACGGAAACCACACACAACTCTTAACAAGGAAAACACCCATAGCCACGACACAACAATACTCAATCAAATTCAAGTAACACTCCATCAAGTCAAGGCATTCTCAAACACACAACTCGTAACCAATGCACGGTCTCGAGAGCAACCCGCTCGGCCCGGAGTAGCCGTACGCAACTTCCCCCTAACACACAGTCAGGAGAGGCGGTCGACCTCATCGCGGAACACATCGCGAAACACAGCGTTTTACCGACACACGGAAGGCAGGGAAATCGCCTCTTCGCGCAACACATCGCGGACACAGCATTTTACCGACACACGGAAGGCAGGGAAATCGCCTCTTCGCGCAACACATCGCGGTCACAGCGTTTTACCGACTCACGGTCGGAAGGTAGGGAAACCACCTTTCTCGGGTAACCACAGTACCACAATCACAATCACAATCCCCTCACAGGTAACCACAACACCACAACCACAATCACAATCACCCTCACAGGTAACCACAGTACCACAACCACAATCACGATCACACTCACACATGACACACTTGCCCAAAACATAGCAACACATGCTTCAACGAATGTCACATATCATGCTTCTCAGTTTACCAAACGTAGCAACACATGCACTTACCATCACTTACCATCACTTACCGTCACCACACTTAACGTGGTAAACCCCACCGGCTTAACCGGTATCCAGTCCCCAACATCCCCACATTTCAACATATCAGATAAACGGAAAAGTAACCACTCAAGTCAAATATGCATTACTAGTTCAACTCTACTCGTTTTCATGTTCGATATTTATTAACCGTTCAAGCAGCACAGAGCACACAAACCAACACATTCAGCAATCAATCCTACAGGCACGACATGGCTCGATTCTACCAGCACGACAATTCCCAAGATAGTAATCGTAAATGTTCACGGTTTAATCGTTTACACTAGTTATTCACATCATACATGCATACTAGTTCGTTATCCGGTTATTAGGTTTCCCTATATGCATTCTAGTACATCCGTAAGGGCTGCGTCTCCTAGCTGTTGACGTCCTGGCCAACTCCGGTCTTCTCCGTGCTCGGGGTAAAGGCCTGGGTTTTACACAAAAAAGGACGGTCATCAGTCCCGGTCCAGTCCGTAACGGTTCTCAATTCATTAAAATAAGTCCAGTAGTTTGTTCGTCCAAACGTCCTTTAAAAAGTCTGATAAGTCCTTTGTATTTATCTGATTTTAAACCAATTTATTTAATTAATTAAAATAATTAATTGTCTGACCCGGATCCGACCCGAATCCGAAACCCGGACCCGAATCCGACCCGTCCAGGTCATCAGGCCTGGACCTGACCCAGACCCGGTCCAGACCCGGGTCCAGATCAGGTACAAGACCCGGACCCAAGCTCGACCAGTCCAGGCCGAGGCCCAGCTCGACCCAGGCCCGTATGACTCATTCTTGGCCCAGGCCCAAAGCCCATCTTGACCTCGCCCGGCCCAAGCCCGAGCAAAGAGAACGAGCTAGGGTTAGGGTTCGTCTGGTTCGACTCCGGCGACGACGGCGGCGGTCGCAGGGCTCGAGGTGGGTTTTTCCACGGAGGTGACGGCGTTGGGCACGGAGAGAAGCGAGGGGAGGATGTTGACGCGAGGTCCGAGCCTTCCCGTCCAGAAATGACGCCGTGAGGGGCTCGCCGACGAGGAAGCTCAGATCTGAAGCTCGAGGTTCCGGCCGTGTCCCATCCGGCCAAGCCCGGACCAAATCGAGCCTACCCAGGTTCGATTTCCAGAGAAGGGAGGAAGGAGGAGGTGCAACGAGGTCGTAGGAGGCCTCACCGTCACGGATCGATTCGTTAAAGGCGAGGCGAGCAGAGATGGCACGACGGCGTTGGTGCGATAAAAGTCGAGGAGAAGGGAGAGGAAGAGTGGAGCTCTTGGGGTTTTTCTAGGGCTGAGGGTGGTCGTGGATGGGAGTAAAAGAAGAAGGAGAAGATGGGGGAGGAGGCGGAGCTCCGGCGAGGGCGAGACGAAGAAGACGAAGGGGAGAGAGAGACGGGTCTGCGAGGAATCGAGAGATGAGAGACGAGATCTCTCTTGGAACTCGTGCAGAGAAGTGAGGAAGTGAGGAAGCGTCGTTTAGGGTTAGCGAAGGAGAGAGGTGGTTTGGGCCTGCAACGTGGGCTCACGCTCGGTTTTGGGCCTGGTCTGGCTCGGCCCAACTTCAGGGTCTGGCTGGTCCAGGCCTGATCCTTCTTCTCTTCTTCTTTTTTGAATTATTTTCTTTTTCTTCCCCCCCCCTTTTTGAATTTGATACCAAAAATAAACCCGTTCTCCAACCCTCGATGGTCCAATAATAATTTAATTCTCTTAAATTACCCGGTCTTTACAATTCTGATGACAACGAATTGGTTTGACCTCTCAACGGAAGGTTGGTTGACACTTTGGCATCAGTTAATCATTGGTACTACATAATTTCCATTCTTATTACTTTATTATATTTATTTTTAGTGACTAATGTCCGAGTTACTTATTTTTCAGTCCTTGTACAAGTTTTCCGAATCTGAAGACTACGTGCTGCTCCTGATATATATATATAGAGAGAGAGCACCATAGAGGATTGGTACTTAGAGTGAAAAATGAGTGCAAGGTGTGGTGGACGGAGTATAAGAAGGAGGAGTTGAAGAAATGAAACAACCTGTATGGTGTCGTCTTATTGGAGTTCCTCACCCGCCCAGACCAGTGGAGGTTCATTCGTGACTATTGGGATCAGACGCAGGAAAGATAATTACATGGTTCTTATATTTTTCCATTTTGTGTTTCATATATATTGTCTTTCTTAAAATTTGATGATTTTTTTTTCCAGATCAAGTCGAATCAGGGTAAAACTGCACAAAGAAGAATGAGTTGAAAATTCGTAGAGGAGGTAAGTCGTTGCATAGCTACACAACAGGATACAAAGCTTCTAAGAAGGACAAGTCCCTTACTCCACACATTAGCGCTAGACTAAAATATTTCTCGCCTAACAATCCACACTCTCCAACCAAGATACGCGGGGTAATATTTCCATCATTAATCTGATGTATTAAATTAAATTGTATATTTCAAATAGTGCTTGCAATTAACCGTTTGTTTTCATTTTCTTGTCTATATTAGGAAACGTTTCTAATGGACCAAAAGGACTTTACTTAGACCTAGTCGTTGCGCCCCTAGCCGCCACGCAAGAGTTCGGTGTCGACGACAATCACCTAACCCTATGAAAAAGAAACCTTGGTGATTGATGTGATCACCAAGCAGGCCGGTGCACCAACAAGGCAATTTCAAGCCGAACTTGAGAAGAAAGTGAGGGTCCGACGACTCATGGATCTTTCTGGTTCATCCAGTTCCGCATCCACCGAATCCTCTCAGAAGGTGGAGAAACTCACCCGTCTTGTCCAGGATAAACAGTGGCTGCTACCCACAATGGTCGAGACTACTGCAGAAATTGACTTGACCAACAGATGAAATTACATCCGTTGGTAAAGTTACGTCACTTTACCAACGGATGCAACATTCGTGGGTAGAGTGATGACTTTCCCAACGGATAACCGAGTCCCAAGTAACTGTATCCGTGGTTAAAGTGAGGATACTTTACCAACAGATGTTGCATCCGTGGGTAAAGTTATGACTTAACCAACATATATAATATCCGAGTCCTGAGTAACTGTATATGTGAATAAAGTGAGGGTACTTTACCAACATATGTTGCACCCGTGGGTAAATTTAGGATACTTTACCAACGAATGTTGCATCTGTGGATAAAGTTAAAATACGCCAAGAAAAGCTCGACGCTCAAAGGAGGCAGGACTTGAGATGCACATAATATTTGTCCAACCAAGTTTTCTTACTCATGTAAATCATGAAACGGCAAGGCCTCAACTTTTGTGAAGGCCGACGCCGCGACTAGTTAGTTCTCATTTCAGTTTCACATTGACATATGATGCTGTGATTTTGACTATTTAATATTCGGATAATTTATCGTTACTGTATTTCAACAATTTGTGTTTAATTGTACTTTCAACTTCTGGTTTTGATGAATTAGATTATTGCTTGTGTTGTTTTGTATTTGCATGTTCATTTGGACGTAATGCACGTTTTTGTGGGCACGATTTAAAAATATATTATTAAAACATGTTATTCGACTTAGCCGATTGAATTGTTTAGTAATGCGTGTTTATCATACACCAAAACCAATTGAGCCGGTAATGAAGAAAAATCGATTCATAACCGATCGAACTGTCACTCGGTGATAAACCTGCCCGACCGAATGTCATTCATTATCGACCAAATTGATCGATCAGTGACGAGCTGAATAATGGTGGTGAGAGAGGTACAGACCCTGCGTGGACATAATGGGCTGCGTAAGTTGGAAAAGCTATGCTCGGAACCGCCATGGACGGAGCTGTAATTCACCGTGTCAATGAGCTTAAACTTCCTAGGGTTTTAGAACAGAGCATGGGAGAGCACTCAACATGATGGATATAGTTTCTGTTGAGATTTCGTAACCTGAGTTTTATTCTTGTCTTACGAATCATAGGATGATAATAGATAGTCACGTGGAATGAAAAGCCCACGAAGTGAAACCTTTAAAATCCAAATTCATGAATGGACCTAAGCTCGACTGTTGTATCCTATGATGGGCTTTAGATAGGATCCAACAACTTGTACTTTCTTTGAAGTAACTATTTGGTTCGGGCCATTTGAACACGTCCATTTATATAGCTATAAAATTAAAACCAACCTATGTTGAATTAAATGAGGTTTACTATTACGCAGAATTGAGTTGATGATTTTCAGTGGACTCCATTTGTTTGTTTTTCTTTTCTTTCTAAACTGGTCCTCAATTAAAATTTCTAATTGAGCTTTCTTTAGAGTGTTTCTGTGCTGCCTTTACGGCAACTATTCAAGATAAAGTCTGTGAACATTTTTTTAGGTAGACTGCAAATTTATTACTCAGCATCAATTATTTTTTTTTACACTAATATGAATATATTGGTGTAAAAATAATAAATAAATTATTGAGTGCATTTTGGATTTTTTTTTTGTATTTGATTTATTCAAGCAACAGACTTGTAATTCAACAGTAAAGAAATTTAATATCTACAAGTCAGTCCGCAGGTAAAGAAAATAATTACAGACTAAACATAAAATTGTAGGTGATGAATTACCAAAACGATGTTGTGTTGTTGATTACTAAGTGTGACGGCCAAAATAGCGTCGCGCTGCTTACTACAACTTGACCTTTTATGATTCTAGTAAAACCAGTTTAAGTGAAAACACTTCATACTGCTCCGCTTTTTTTCTAGAAATCCTAATCCTTTCCACCTAAAAATGTGCCACTTGTAACCTCTCTTTCGCCGACGACGTCCCTGGTCTCCTTGATCATAGAGGTCGTTGGCAGTGGCTTCCCTCCCACCTCTCCTTCTCCTCGCCCTTGATCTCGTCGTCAGATCTTACCTTTAGTTCTTCTTGCCGTCCTACTCAGTCTACTCGGTGCCTCTCTTTCTCCGCGGGGTCTCTTCCTTCGATGGGTGCTGGCTTTAGGTGTTGGCCTCCAACGTGGTGGCGTTTCTCGTCATCCGAGAGGTGTGGGTTCCTTAGGGTTTGGTTCTGCTTCTCTAAGGGCTTGTGTGGAAAATCTGGTCTTGGGAGCTTAGGGGTTTGGTTTTTGGTGGGGTTTTGGTTTCGATTAGCGGGGTCGTTCTCGGATCGTGTCGCCTTCTCTACTTCCCTCTATATATGCCGATTGACCTGTGGTGGCTTGTTCGTTGGGTTTCAGGTGCTGGCCGCCGACATGTGGGCTTCGTCTCAATTTAGGTGACCCACTTGATCCCCTCACCTAGTGCTTTATAATCTTCCCATCCTCAACCATGGTTTGTGGTTAAGGCCTCACGGTCTTTGTTGGTGTCGGTCGTCATGAGGTGTTTGGCCTTGTGCCCTTGTTTGAAAATCTGAACAATTACTTGGTGAGGGTTAGTGGGGATATAGTCTACTGGTTTCGAAGGTGTAGTGCTGACAGCGTCTCTGACTGTGGGTGCTGCTGGTGATATGCTGGAGGTTCTCGAGGGTTTGTTGTTTTTCTTTGGGCTTGGTTTGGCCAAAAATGTATTGTTGTTGTTGTTGTTGTTGTATTTTTGGGGTTAATGTTTGTATAATTTAGGTTCTTAACCTAGTTTGTTTTAGTTTGGTTATGTTATTTCTTTCTTAATTGGGATTGTATTTCTTGGTACTTTATGCTACTAGACCTATTTAAGCCCATTGTTTGGGTTTTATTGTTTGGGTTTGTTTGTTTGTTAAGGACAAGTTTTATATTGGTCTTGTTCTTGGCTGTAATAGAGATAAGCCGAAATGGTTGCCTTGCTCATTTTTCCTCTTCAGAATTTTGAGTCAATTAATAATTATTTGTTGATAAAAGTAAAAACTTGACCGACAAATCACTAATACAGTCGGACAAGTTTTAATATAGGTCATATCACGTGCCATTTCTTTCTATTCCTCTCTCATCTCTTCTCTCTTGCTATTTGAAATTCCTAATTATCGTTCGTCGCTTGACCTCACTGCTATCGTCTTATATGTGTTTCTCTGCGTCCATTTCAACCTTTACTCTGTGTATTTAAAAACGTAGGCCAATGATAATGCTTTATTTTACCATAAACAATATTTTAGGATAGGCTTGAAAATTAAACCTTGAATAAATTACATGATATGTAACAATAACATGGGGTTAGATATCTCTTTGAGTGAAGTTCATTGAATCTATTAGAATATAAATTATTATATATGAAAATAAAACACATGCAGAATTTATTTATTTAAAACTATTAATATCATGCATATTTATTTTGCTCCTTTAATCAGTACACATCTATCAGAATCAGTAGACCCACCAACTCAGGCCAGTGGGCATCTTTTGATCTTACTAACATATTTAATATCGTTATATTTTTCTTCGATTCGTTTTCCAGTGACTGTAGAAAGTCAATGCACTGTTAAATCAGTGTAGGGGGCCGCAATTGCTTCGCCCCCACACCACACCTCACCTACATATTAACTCGTATATATCGTCTCTCTGCACATATATATTGTCTTGTCATTTTCGACCTATATCCTTCGTTTGGATCTCAGCAGAAAAAAAGAAGAAGATCAAAGTTCATGAAACCACTTGCCTTGTACGTGTTCTTCACATGCATCTAAACCATCACAAATCGTACAATGCACTGTTCGGTAATAAATACTGAACAAAATGTAATCATAAATTCATGCCCAAGTGTGATGAGTTTCATGTGTTCTATATGTTAACACGTCCTAGTTGTGTGTAACGCGTTGTTTCGCATCCATTCCCGCCCTTTGTACATAAGAAAATTACTATTTTACCTTGTTTGTTTTGAACGAAAAGCTGAAGGTATTATTAATATTCAAAAACTATTATATTGTTGTGCACCAGGGAACAAACACTCTGATTACTTAAGAAGGACAATGCAAAACTAAAGTTCATCAATCCTTTTTATACTAGAACCACCACTAATGGTGTTCTAGTGCCATTTATTGTACCTTGTTAATTGTTATAGTATCTCATATTGTGGTGCATATCACAAACGTTGGATATTAGTATATTGTGATGCAAATATATTGTGACGTCTCTTGCCACCGATACAATACAAACACGGATATAGATGCATTAATATGAACTGTCTCCATATTTTTTATCGGTATCGATACCAACTAGGTCATATTTTATGTATGTAAATGTAATGCGCAAAGTGTGCCGAAAATGACAAGAATGGACCGAGATGTAATTACATAGAAGGGGATGGGTCAAAAGAAGCCGTCTATGTTGACATGCGTGATCACGCCGGGAGATCCATCATCGACCATATTCGCAGGAAGCAACTACATATTCGGAACGACAAGTAATAGTCGACGATTACAGTACGCTCTCGTTTCTATATATTATTAGCCATCTTCTGTGGTGTTCATATGGTCGGTCATATGTACCAGAAGATCCTAAGCTGTTTCTTTTGTCGTTCACGATGCTGACAAAATCTCTATACATCAATTTGAGAGTGATGGCAATACATATGATGTATGTATACAAGCATGTCATATTACCAAATATTTTTCATCACCTCGAAAATATAAGTGTCTATTTTTGTTTTCTTCAAAATAAAGAATTTAGATTACTCGTAAAAGTAGAATGATGTAAGTTCCTAATCAGCATTTGGTTATCAGAATAAGGAAGTAAATGTTTATTTTGATAGCCAGCTTTCTTTTTTAGAAGTAAACATTTACTCTATACACATCGTATTGTGTGCATTCCTAACATGATCAAACTGAAAAGAAAAAAAAACAGTAGCCAACTACCATATTTCCTTGCAATGCAAAATTTAATGAACATTGGGAATGTTTAAATGTGAATAAATGTTTAATTTGTTATACCAAGCGTCATCAAATTCATCCAACGTGAACAAAATGTCAAGTTCGAAGTTTTTTCGAACAATAAACATAACCAATAGATTAAAAAAAAGTCCGACCTAAAGCGGATCAACCAAAGAGTATCGAGACCAAATACAACAAAATAGTAAATAACTAAAATTTCGAACATTGTGGGACTGAAAGGAAACTAAAAAAAATACCCAATTTGATGAAATGCTCCAGGGTAGGTGTCGGGAGAGGGACATTGCGATAGCGGCCGAGGAAACTGGTACACCTACTCCAAATGGTGAGATGGGACAAATCAGGCCCATTTTTGGAAAGTAGCGTCGAGGCGGACTAAGTACTCCTTCGAGGACCTTGCGTGCGTCACCTTCCTTGATTGATGCAGTAGGGCTCTAAGAACGCGAAAGTGTTGGCTCCCGAGATAGTAAATGAGTACTGTGTCGATACTTAGTTGAACCATTGCCACCTTACTGTCAATGAAGGGGGAGTACCCGCTCGACCCCCTGATTGCTCATTGGGAAAGGCAAGGCTCTTTGTCCCCCTTCGCCAGTATTCTTGAAGCTCCATTGAATTACAGAACACTCTCTAATTCCGTGAATTGACCAGCACCGCCATATCACTAGTCCCATGTCCTTTCCATCAGTCATTCATACCTCACTCGCGATTCCACCATCACCGTGCCCAACTCCATCCACCCCAATCTTGACAAAGGAGCTTGGACTCCCCTACCATGACCAATGATTCAGTTTCCCCAATAACCATTGAGGCGAGGTATGACAAGTAGCCTCATCAGGATCAATGAGTGGTTCCATCAACAATGGGGTGTGTGTGGGGACACACACCTCGCTCTGCCAATATTGGTGTAACCTCGACCCATGAATTCCCCTACTTCTTGGTGTTCTCCCTAGATGTCTATTATCCCCTCAAGTGCTCCCAATATTTTACCTCATGTTTTTTTCAAGTCGACTCAAGAAGTGATCAATATCGAGGTCTCCTCGTCCACAAAAAAAACTGAAGGTAGTTGCCTCCCATGAATTCTCCCTTCTATAGCTGGACTGTCACACCCCAAATCCGGTTTTGACCGAACTCGAGACGTGAATTTAAAACAATCAATAATAGAACAAATTTAATATCAAAAAGGGTCTCAAATAACAGTTTAAAAGCTCCAAGTAACCTCGTGAGTCAACAGCTCAGTAAAATCCACAAAATAAATAAGTTTAACGGCAAATAAACAGTACGTCTCTAGACAACTAGACAAGACCCTCGCTAGCTCCCAAGCGCTGAGAATCCCGCTAGCACAAATCCCGCTCAAGACCTGTAAAACAACAAGGTAAAGGGGGTGAGCTTTCGCTTAGTAGGAAAAGTAGTTAAGGTTATGAACATCCGCTCATCACCACGAGTAACCGTCCAATTAGGGCATACTAGTAAAGCACAACACTAAAGACCTCCACGTAGAACACGACAACACCACCAGACTCACATGACCGTTAAACACACTGTACTCGCATCACTTACTCAATCATCAAACATACAACACACATTAAAGCAATCATACGTCTCGTACCGCAGTCCCCAACAACACCGGATGTACACAGCCCGTCCCACTCATATCATACCGGACCACACAACATCGGTATCGACATCTTCCCGGCACTTAGCCTCGAGACACATCCCTGACCAGCACATACATCGGTTGGACGTCTTCCCGGCACACAGCCTCAGGGCATCACTCACAACACATACCGGGCCGGCACATACCTCGGTCGTACGTCTTCCCGGACCACACAACATCGGGGTAATGATCACACTATCCTCGGCCTAGATACCCTATACCGACATACTCCCTCGGTGTAGGTATCATACCGGATTACCTCATCTTGGAACACGCATCAATAAGGTCTCACGCATCACAATGCCATAGTTCAACCACGGTATACCAACCACACAAACTTACCGAACACACTGCATCGGTCTATCACTCACCCGATCATATCACAACCATTGGTTCACATCACATCACGCATGACACACTTGCCCAAACATAGCAACAACATACTACACCGAGTATACCATATCGTGATTCTCAATCTAACAACGGCTAAATCACACATCATGCATCTCAATCATAGATCATGGCATCACAATCAACACGCAGCCCTAAGGGCTCGACATGGACCACATGCATTTCTACAGCACAACAATTCCCAAACTTACGGCTCGACATGGCTCATACGCTATCCCTCATTTCACTCGTTCCTCACATCCTAATCATGCAATTCTAATAATTAAATCAAGTAATTACAGCCGACATGCATACTAGTAACTTTCCGCAATTAAACCGGTATTCGCTACTTTCCCTACCTCAAAAGCAATCCAATCCCGCAGCGGACGACCTAGCTAGCTTCCTCCTCGTCACTTCACGCGATCCAAAAGTCTCCTCCTCTGTCAAGCTCGGGTCCAAGGTCTTGGATCACAATTAAATACTCGAATCAAGAGTAGTTCACAAATGGTTTAAAGTGCAAAACATTCCCAATTAACCCCAAAAGGACTCGGTTCTAGATAATCGTCCCAATTACTCGAAATCCAACAAATTGGGCCCAAAAGGCCCAACTCAGGTCTGTCACAGTTCGGGTCACGGACCCGTGGTCTGCACCGTCACGGAGCCGTGATTGGCGCTGTCACGGTCTCCCTCACGGAGCAGTGACGTCTCCCGTCATGGTGCCCGTCACGGATGACACTGTCCAGTCTTCTTCTCCTCCAACTTCGATTTCCCGAAAAATTAACCCTCAAAACCTCCATTTTTGACCTTCCCAACCTCCAAATCAGTCCTTAAAACGTCTCCTTCAATACCCATGATGGGTCTTCATCAAAACCACAACAAAGCAATTAAAATCCATCATCTAATACCCTTTTCTCTCCATAAATCATCATCCAACATCAAAACTCAAAAACCCAACCATGTTCATCATTTTTCCTCAAAACCCATGAACCAAAATCAACAAAAACGAAAAAAGATTAGATATTTACCTTGGAAATGGAAAGTAGAAGAAGAATCTAGTGTTTTTGATGAGATTTGAGTAGAAAGTTATGCCAAAATCAATCATTTTCCTCCTTTCTTCCTCCTCAAGCTTCCATAGCTTTTTCTCTCTCTAGAATTCGGCCAGGAGGTGCAAATGAGCTAAAAATGTTGTTCCAAAACCCACTTTGGTATTTACCCAATTGCCCCCTTTGTCTAAAAGCCCCTCAAGTTCAAGTTTGGGGGTATAATGGTCATTCCCAACTTGTTTCTTCTCACCCAAGCCACTATGGACACTTGTCCATGTGGGGACCACCCCTCTTCTTAGGAAAATCCAGCACAAGGTTAATTAATTCACTTAGGCCCAAAGTTTGACCGATAATTGACTTTTTCACAATTACAGACGTTTGAAAGGAAACGGCCCAATTAAGCTAACCGTAACGAAGGCTAAGCTTTTTGGGCCCCGGAAAGGTCTCAAATGACTCCCGGAGTCATTTGTTGACTTTTCCGGAAAAAAGTCAACTTTCGCCAAAAATCGCCAGTTCGAACGGGATCGACTGGAGGCGGTTCTTACATTGACATCTTGTATTAGGGTTTGCGTTTGGTACCCCTAGTTCGAACTATGTCTCGCCCCTTCCCACATTCAAGAATTTCTCTCTTATTTTAAAATTTCCGTACCCACTAGAGATCTCTTCTTCTTTCAGTCGTCTTTGCTTCCACCCATCATGACATCGCCACCATCACCCATCATCCATGTCCGTTATCCTATGCGCCACCCCACCTCGGTTTTCCTAGCACAATGGGGTCCATGGACCATTTCTCCAGGCAGTGGACTTTCCCCCGTCCTGGTCCGTCGTCACATATCCTCCTACTGGATGTGTTCATCTGCATGAGACCTCCTACTTTCGTACCATATTCTCCCCCTCACTCTCCAAGTTTAGCGTGTGACTGACGTTTCCATGAGGACGAGTGGTCGGCCATAGGATGGACATTCCTTGAAGATCCAACGGGCGACCATGCTCCTCTAGTCCCCCGCCCAATCCGACCAATCATGAGGTGCAGCTCATCCGGCGTCTTGGTACGAACGGGCCTCCATCCAGTAACCAATGCCCTCAGGCTCCAATAATCAATCCCCGTAGTATCCAATAACCAATCCTCTTAATATCCAATAACCAATGCCCTCAGGCTCCAATACTCAACCAATATCTCACAGTATCTGTCAAACTCCAACCACCACAACGGCACCGGATTACCCCCCCCCCCCCCCCCCGGTGTAGTCCGAACCGAACAACCACACAATTCAAGAATAAGAATAAAGAAAATACATTATAACACATCACCAACCAACGCTTAGCGAATCACACTTTCATCACAACAAAGATATCCAATACACTCCACACTTACCGTATACTTACCTGTCACGAACCAGCGGTACATCGATCACCTGATTGTACCCCGTGGCACAACCAGTCATACTCGATTATCCGTTCAATCAGCAATTATATCAACACAGTCACTCAATCAATCAAGTCAGCATACAACCAATCAACGATCATGTGAACGATCAAATAAGCATTCAATCATACAAGCTAACTAGTTTCATTAGACTCTTTTTATTATCCTAATAACTAGCAACCAAGAATGTGAACCTAGCACACAACTAATCCGAGAGCTCTTCACAGCCTCTCTACCAGTAAATCAATTCTCAAGTATTGAAAGCAAGCTTCACTTGTCACGCCCCAATTTCAGTAAACCGAACTCGGGACGCGAACGTTTTAAAATAATAAACACTCTTGAAACCATTTTTATAGATCACTTTAAAATCATCATTTGTTCAACAAAAATAATAATTATAGTTTAAAACACGTCCCAACAAGTGGACAAAAGTACAAGGTATCCGTCACTAGACTCAACAGACAAACCCGGACTCCGCTCCTAGCTCCACAAGCTTCGAGAGCTCACCTAGTCCGTCCCACGAACAGTACCTGTAGGAAAAGCAGCTAGGGGTGAGCGTTCGCTCACCACCACGGATAACAGACTGACTACGGCATAATTAGCAGACAAAGCAAATAACACCACCAACAACTCAACACCGGGGAACACCATCCCCAACCCAAGTACTCTAACTGAACATACACCCACTGTTGCCTTCCCTGACCAACTCGACATCCTGACACGTAAAGTAGACCCGACACAACCATTGACGACCTCTTCCAAGGACTCAAAAGAAAGTTACGCAACACCAAACAGCATCACAAGGGATCACCCCAAACAAGATCACGAAGGATCGCACACCAAACAAGATCACAAAGGATCGCAAACCAGCTGCCAAGAACGCTCACGCCCTCCCGGGACTCTAGCCCGGTCAGGCCAACCCAAGGATGCTGCAACTTACCGGGACTATAACCCATAAGCCAGCCGAAAAATGCTGCAACTTACTGGGACTCTAACCCATAAGCCAGCCGGAAAATGCTGCAACTTACTGGGACTCTAACCCATAAGCCAGCCAAGGTATGCTCACAAACCCAAACCACACACGCGCGCCAGGACCCCGTTATTGGCGGGCGGGCCCCCTACCCCGTCTGAACATGCAGACGCGTGTGCTCGTGGACCCCCGTTTCAAGAAGCGGGCCCCCAACCTCTGGTGACCACAAACACAATCACAATCACAATCACAATCACAATCACAAGCAAGTTCAACAATCAGTAACAACACAGGTTCAACACTCACAGGCACTCATGGCCACCAAGACACTAAAAGTAAAACTCGGACTCAACAGCCCCACAGGCACTCACGGCCTCCCAAGACACACCGACAGTAAGACACAGAATCAACAGCCCCATAGGCACTCACGGCCTCCCAAGACACCAACCAAGACACGCTTGCAACTTACCGAGACTCTAACTCGTAAGCCAGCTAAAGAAAGCTTGCAACCCCACGGCACTCCGATGTCACATGCAATTCTACTGTTAACTTTCCCCAGTCAGGGCCGAGATCCGGCTACTTTTCCCTACCTCGTGCGTGTTCTCCCAAAAGCCAAACCACGAGCTCCGGTGATGATCTCAGTCACTCACCCATCTTTCCCTTGCCTCGGTCCGTGGCACGATCTAAAAGAACACAAATTTAAGGCACTCAACAACTTTCCGGAATAAACTGAAAATCATTAAACTCGATGTCCAAACTTAACCCCGACAATGTCGATCACTCCCAAACTTCCCAATTACTCGACATTGTCGATAAGGGACCCGTAAAGGCCCGATTCGCCCGACATGGCGAATCTGCCCGGGTTTTGTTAATTGCCTTCCGGGGCCCCGAAAGCCCCCGTTTTCGTTTCTACGGTCTTAGAATAATTCAAGGAACCCAATGTACTTGCCCGAATCGAATTCCGACTCCCGAGTCAATTAAATGACGTTTAAAGTTTCTAAACCCAATAAATTACAACTTCTCCAATTTAATTCCAATTTTCGATTCGGTTTAGGATAAATGGTCCGGGGAACGTTCTAAACCACCCGAACACAAAACCCGATCACCCGAGAAAGTGGGCCCCACCCGGCCAAGCTTGGAAAAATTCCCTTTTTGCCCCAAAACGTTCCTAACGAACCCCAAACCTTAACCATTCATCTTTAAATCAATTCTAACCAAAACCCAACCATATTTGAATCGTTTAAACTCAAACCCTAAAATTCGAACTTAACAAAACGAAAATCGGTTAGGTGCTCACCGTAGAGAATGACGGTGTGAGCTTGAATCTTCTATCGTTGAGACGATCCAACGGTTTGATCGACGGGAATCACCAAAACCTTCAACTTCTCCTTCTCTTTTCTCTCCTTCTTCTAACTCACCTTTCTCTCTCCAAAACTCCATTTTTTTCAATAATGAACGTGTACACTCTTCATCTTTCATTTTGTTTTAGTTTAAAAACACTAACCACACATCAAAAAGACCAAAACACCCCCCCTTTTCATTTTGTCTTTTCTTTAAAGTCAAGGGTAAAGTTGTCCTCCCTTTTTCCTTCCACCACATTAATGACATGTGTCATGTGGGTCCCACACCTTTTTGGAGAAAATATCTCCTAGATATTTTCTGTCAGATTCGCGAAATTCGGCTGTTTCGGGCCCCAAACGGGCACTTTTTCCAAGAAATTACGAAACTTGACGGGCTATAAGGAAACGGCTCAACTAAGACCGCTGCGACGACGGCTAAGCTTTTTGGATCCAAAACGGTCCTCGAATGGACCAAAACGTCGCTCGGTTGACTTTTCCAACAAAAAGTCAACATTTCCCAAATTGATCAGAAAGTTGCCCTGAGTCCCCCGGAACTCACTTTGGTCGATAACGGGGTCAACTTAAGTCCGGTATGACCCTCGGGGTCCAACTCCGGTTCAATTCAGTGTCTGCTCAAATTTTTAAAATTTTCCTGTTTTTCGCAGATTTGACTGGCGTTGACCGGGAGTGGTTATTACAATCTACCCCCCTTAAAGGAATTTCGTCCGCGAAATTTAAACCAACGTACTTCAGGAGTCGAACCGGTCGGGGTACTTCGCGCGAACCTCGTCCTTGCGTTCCCAAGTCGACTCGGCCTCGTGGTGTCGCCACAACACCAGCTCTAAGCGGATAACCTTTCCGTGCAAGACCTGCTCTCGTGGATCCCTTTCCCGCATCGGTTTCTCCTTACACGGGACATCACCCGTTACCTCGACATCTGCCCATTCAATGACGTACTCAAGACCTCGAAAGGCCCGATACACCGCGGGGCTAACCCGCCTCTGCCGCGGTTGAAACGTATTAGTCCATCTTTCGGGCTCACCTCCCGGGATACATGACCACTGATTGCTTACTCGAGAGGTCGGCGCCGTCAGTCAGCATAGCTCCTGCTGACTCTGCGCGGTCTTCAACCGCTCTCGCTTTGGCACGAACAACTCAGTTGTCTCTCGATCCAGTTCTAGACCCAGTAACCTCTTATTTCTCACTTCTTCCCAGCACACGGGCGACCGACACGGCCTATCACACAACGCTTCGAACGGTGCCATCATGATACTGGCCTGAAAGCTGTTGCTGTAGGCGAACTCGGCCAATCACTCACGAAACCCATCGTGACGTGCCCCCACTTCCACCGTGCAACCGGCGGTGGCTGCAATAATCCAGCGGGACGCTGTTGTTCGGCTCTCGCCTTCCGACGGGCAAGACATCGCGATACTAACCCCGCGACTGCTCTCCGCATCCCGTTCCACTAGACATGCCACCTGATGTCACGCTCCTCTTAGTGCTATTCACGTGCACTGTTAGACGCGAATGCTGCGACTCTCGTAGCTCGTCACCTCCACCGTCACGCGCTATGTACAAACATCCACGATACCGTAACTCCCAATCAGTACAACGATCCCAACCCTCGGCGTCCGTACCGCCGGCAACTATCTCCCGGATCCTGGTCGTCCACAAAACACCACCACAGACTGATTTAAGAACAGCCGGAATATACTGTTCATCAAGTCCAAGAACGTTGCAGGTGCGTTTGGTAGTTTAGAGTCATCACCCAGAACTCGTAATGTTCATAGCATGTCCGGAATGCAGTCCTTGCGACGTCCCCCTCTCGGACTCGCAACTGGTAGTATCCGGATCGCAGGTCGATCTTCGAGAAATACGTCGACCCTCTCAACTGGTAGAACAGGTCATCAATTTTCGGCATCGGGTATCGGTCATTCACCGTAACCCGGTTCAGTTTCCGGTAGTCCATGCACATCCGAAGCTCTCCACTCTTCTTCTTCACGAAGAGTGCTGGCGCTCCCCACGGCGATGTGCTCGGACGAATAAGCCCCTTCTCCCGAAGTTCCTCGAGCTGACTCTTCAGCTCGGTCAACAAGGCTGGCGCGAACCTGTAAGGCGCCATCGATATCGCTGCCGTTCCCGGCACCAGGTCAATCCCGAACTCCACCTCACGAACTGGTGGCAACCCGCTCAATTCCTTAGGGAAGACCTCGGGGAACTCGCACGCCACTCGCGGTAATTCTCGGCTCTGCTCGGCCGATACTTCCTTTACTGCAGACAAGCCGACAGGAGAAACTCCGCTCCTACTTCCCAGAATACACGAACCTTTCGCGTTGTCGTTGACACCGTCACTCGTCGCCTGTAACAGTCAATAATGACTTGGTACTTCGCTCGCCAATCCATTCCCAGGATTACGTCAAGGCGGTCATTTCGTGGGTATCCTTCCCACGGATACACACACAAGCTCAGTCGCTGCTAAAACTCACGGACCCTCGCGGTCTCTCTAAGACCTCGCTCCACTACTGTCGTCGTGTCTACCAACCCCGAACATACCCGAATCCTCGGGGTGAGGACTCGATCCAGCATCAGGGCTCTTGAGCCCTCTCTCGAACTTCCTAGATCGGTTCGCTTCTCTAACTCCGCAGGCACGACCGACCCTAGTCAACACCACACCACCATCAACCGGCGTGTCCAGACGCAGGGGTGGACTCAACGACTCTAAACTCAGCCCCAACCTCTCAGCACCACTCGATGACACAAACGAGTGTGACGTCCCGACATCCAACAGAAATGACGTTCAAATCAGAGACCGAAAACCACTCCATTAGTTACTCTGGTAAAGTCTAGCACAAACCCCCACCTGGTCCTCTATGCATTTACTTATAACTTTCCGCAACCAAACCAGTGTTTGCTACTCGTCCCTTGCGGGAAAAATAGTAAAGGGGATGAGCGTTATGCTCACCTCCACAGACACCCGTTCGATTATGGCATACTAGTAACGCACCAAGGACTTACCAATCTAACCAGGGCAAACCACTACCTCAAAACCTGATGCCAAACGTCACACTGCTCATGCTATCAATACCTCAAGGACTCGCTCATGTAAGATAAACATCAACACGGGAAACACTTCCTCAATTCAGTAATCACTATTGATCACAACCACACTCACCCAAATACCCGATCACGTAGGGAAACCTCAAGACGGGGATCACGCTCTCAACTGAGCATACACCAATGCTCATCCTATTAATACTTCAATTAAAAATAATACGTAAGGAGACCTCAAATAGATCCCAAAAACGCGCACCAAGTCATGCAACGACAAGCCTAACCGCACAACGATAAAAAAGATAAAGCCTCGGATTTTCTCTGATTTGCTAAAGCCTCGGCCACCAGGCCGCCCCCCAGGCCGCGGAGGCCTCGGCCACCAGGCCGCCCTCCAGGCCGCGAAGGCCTCGGCCACCAGGCCGCCCTCCAGACCGCGGGGGTCTCGGCCACCAGGCCCTCCTGACCTTCTGTTTTGCTAAAGCCCTAGCCACCAGACCGCGGCCCAGGCCCTCGCAATGCTACTGGGCCTTTTCCTCTTTGTTTCAGACTCGAACCTTACCCCGTTTTATCCCAAAAAATGCCTTAAACTACACACACGCTCGACCCACAATTTACCAACACACGTACACCCAAACAAGACCAAACACAAGTCTCCCATACCTCAACCAAAAGACAAACCGACAAGGCCAACAACAACACAACAACGACGACACCCGCCCACCGGGCCAACCAAAGTCAAACAGCGCCCACCGGGCCAACCAACATCAATCACAATACGCCCCCAGGGCCAATCAAAGTCAAACACAACGCTCACGGCGTCAAACAACATCAAAACAATCAAATTTTAAAAGCTTTCTCCACTTCATTAAAACCTCATTTCTTGACATCACGCAGTTACAACCCGGTCCAGGCGTCCCCGAACTACTTTGTACCGACTTGATACCAGCACCGTCACGTTCGACTACATGAGCGCTCCTGAGTCGACCCGCGACAGCTTAAAACGTTTCAAGTAAAATCAATCAACCAACAAGCCAGCAAGAAAACACCGCACGTACACACAAACACAAGCAGGACTCACAACACCACGGGTCTACACACGGTTCCCGACCTGCGTACCCAACGTACGACGAGACTCTACCGACTCGACTCTCCCCACCTAATTGACGTACAGTCCGAGGTGTGAAACCTCGAGCTCTGATACCAAGCTGTCATGCCCCAATTTCAGTAAACCGAACTCGGGACGCGAACGTTTTAAAATAATAAACACTCTTGAAACCATTTTTATAGATCACTTTAAAATCATCATTTGTTCAACAAAAATAATAATTATAGTTTAAAACACGTCCCAACAAGTGGACAAAAGTACAAGGTATCCGTCACTAGACTCAACAGACAAACCCAGACTCCGCTCCTAGCTCCACAAGCTTCGAGAGCTCACCTAGTCCGTCCCACGAACAGTACCTGTAGGAAAAGCAGCTAGGGGTGAGCGTTCGCTCACCACCACGGATAACAGACTGACTACGGCATAATTAGCAGACAAAGCAAATAACACCACCAACAACTCAACACCGGGGAACACCATCCTCAACCCAAGTACTCTAACTGAACATACACCCACTGTTGCCTTCCCTGACCAACTCGACATCCTGACACGTAAAGTAGACCCGACACAACCATTGACGACCTCTTCCAAGGACTCAAAAGAAAGTTACGCAACACCAAACAGCATCACAAGGGATCACCCCAAACAAGATCACGAAGGATCGCACACCAAACAAGATCACAAAGGATCGCAAACCAGCTGCCAAGAACGCTCACGCCCTCCCGGGACTCTAACCCGGTCAGGCCAACCCAAGGATGCTGCAACTTACCGGGACTCTAACCCATAAGCCAGCCGGAAAATGCTGCAACTTACTGGGACTCTAACCCATAAGCCAGCCGGAAAATGCTGCAACTTACTGGGACTCTAACCCATAAGCCAGCCAAGGTATGCTCACAAACCCAAACCACACACGCGCGGCCAGGACCCCTTTATTGGCGGGCGGGCCCCCTACCCCGTCTGAACATGCAGACGCGTGTGCTCGTGGACCCCCGTTTCAGGAAGTGGGCCCCCAACCTCCGGTGACCACAAACACAATCACAATCACAATCACAATCACAAGCAAGTTCAACAATCAGTAACAACACAGGTTCCACACTCACAAGCACTCATGGCCACCAAGACACTAAAAGTAAAACTCGGACTCAACAGCCCCACAGGCACTCACGGCCTCCCAAGACACACCGACAGTAAGACACGGACTCAACAGCCCCACAGGCACTCACAGCCTCCCAAGACACCAACCAAGACACGCTTGCAACTTACCGATACTCTAACTCGTCACTAGTCATCTTCATCCTAAACCTGCATACTAGACTCATCCGATTATTAGTAATTGAAATACGACTATTCTAGTTATTCGCATCCTATAGGCAATTCTATGACCTTTCCAATTTTATTAACCTAACATGCATACTAAGCGTTAAATAAGAAATTAAGACTTTCCCTACTGAGCGCGAGCTCGTCCCCCTTTGTTTCTCTTACTGTTTTACAGGAGTACCCGATGTCTAGAGAGTTCGAGGCTTGGGAGCTTTGGCTTATCGTGGGGGTTGTCATAGACTTATGTTGGCCTTTTGCACTAAACATTTTATATATTTTACTTTATGTTGTTGAGCTGTGACTCACTGGAGATTCTAAACTATTTACTGATGTTTGAGGAAGTTTTACTGATTTATTTAGAGGTTTACATTTATTATTTATCGTTTTTCTTCTTTTAATCCTGGTCATGTCTCGGGTCCGGCCAAAACCGGATTTTGGGCGTGACACATCTTGCTTTGGATCAAAATCCTAGTTGACATCCTGCCAATCATGTCGAACCCCACAAGGGGAATGTCACAAGGGAGGTCTAACCAATAGCGTTATACGAGCGGTTTACATCTCTAACGCGGAGAATCTTAAGGCAAGGGATTCAGGGCAACCTACCAATTTTTCTATCAGCCTTCCCCTTTGGGTTTGGGGTTGGTGACCACCCTCTGAACCGACCCCGTCCCCTCGGGCTTGGTGTTGGTGACCACCCTCTGAACCGACCCCGTCCTCTCGGGCTTGGATTCTTTTTGACTCCCAGTCTCCTTCTATTTCTTGGGAAACTCCTTGGCATAATGACGAGAAAACACAAGCCTAACCGAGTCGAGACGAGAAAAGTTACTTGGATATCTCATGCCACTCACCATATGAATAGGAAACCTCCTTATATAGTTGTCTAGAATAGCCAGGTATTATTGTTAGAGGGTCAACATTTCGATTTTCATTGGAATTGTGTCTTACCATTTTCATTTTTTAACTTATTGTATGTTAGCTTTTGATTATTCTTTCGTTTATTAATAAAATCTCTCGATTATGCTAAAAAGAACAAATAATTTAATTGAAGTTAAACTAATTTTATGGTTTTCAATAAATCATATATGGATTGAGAATGTTTAGAGTGAATGGCTAAACGGAGGGACAATTCGGTCAAAAATAGTGATTCAGGTAGTTGGTGGTGATTATTTCTCCTCTAGGACAAAAAACTTATCGTCACATTCAACTCGTCGATAAATCTAATATTTCAAGAAAAAATAGTTTGTGGTTACTTACCACATGGTTATTACTACCCAAGTTTGAGAACCGTTATATAGAGACTTTTGAGCATATAACATGACACTTTTATGGGTAAACTACAAATGCATACCCGGAAGTTGGCACGTTTAACCGATGATTACCCCGAAGTTTAAAGTTAATTGATGCATATCCTGAAGTTACGAGTTGTAACTCAAAACCCCTTCTGTCAGTCAGATCCGTCAGTTTACTGTTTATTTTTTTCAAAAATACCCAAAATGCCCCTAATATATATCTGATTTTATTTACTTTAATAATAAATCGTATTTGTTTTAAAAAATTATTTCCTTATCATAAAATCTACCCTTTGTCCACCTCCAGCCACTCCCATCTTCGTCCTCCTCCAACCACTCCCATCCCCACTCCACTTTGTCCACCTCCGGCCCGCGGCGGCGACAACCACAAAGACCACGAGTCGGTTTCGGAGTTCAGGTCCGGCGAGGTTCTTCAATCTGGTCGGAGCTCATCGAGTGATTAGTCCAGGTGGAATTTTCTCAGATTTCGTCTTAGAGGTCTGCATCCTCTTGTCATCGATGCAACAATTTTTTTTGCCGGAGAAGAAGGTCTCCGTCCCGAGGGTTGTTTCCGGCATTAGACTTGCCGGAGAAGAACCTCCACGAACCCTCATATGCTCTCTTTTTTTCTTCTCTACTGTAACCTTCTTTTTGGGTGACTCTATCAAACTACCTATTTGTAGAGTCTGGAAATTGTGGGCAATAACTTGTCCATGTTATAATACAAGTGAGGGAGGATCTAAAGTTTTGTTTTTGGAGCAACATGATGAAAATTATGTTGTAGTGTTATTATGATTGTTGGATTTGATTCGTAGGGTTTGGTTGCTGTAAAAGGGGTTTTATTGTGTGAAGGACTTGTTGTTGCAAAATGGTTTTAATGTATAGGGATGTCTAGATTCAATTCCATGGTTCTTCAATAGGTTGGTTCACCGTACCAGTTTCATAGATCAAAAATCAAGTGATTGAGAATTTTATGGGTTTGAGAAGATGGAAGGTCAGAATCAAAGGAGGTTGGGTTTGAGAATTCGATTCCGACCGGCCAAAACACCGGGATTGCGATTTTGGTGCCGACAAGAACACGTCGGAGAAGAAGCTCCTCTCTCTGTTTTGGTTCAGATGTTTGAAGTGATTTACGATTTACAATTTATGCATGTTTTTTATTAGGAAAATTTCACTTTAACACCCTGCCAAACATTTAATTCAATTTTGATACCTTGTCATAAATTTTTAATACTTTCATATCCTAACCAAACTTTTAATTTCATTTTCATACCCAGCCGTTAGATTCTATTAACTTTCCATCAAAAAATAGGTAAAATGTCTAAAATACCCTTAACTATCACTCAAATTTTCAAACTTATGCCATTGATTTTTAAAAGTTATTTTTGATTATAAAAACTCATATTTTTATTTTAAAAAATCAGTTTATTTTTTAAATTCAGTTTTTATTTTAAAAAAATCAAATTTTATTTAAAAAACAGTTTTATTTATAAATAATCATTTTCATTTTTTTAAAATTTAGTTTTTATCTAAAAAATCATTTTTAATTAATAAAATCATTTTTATTTAAAAAAAATCAGTTTTTCAAATTCTTTAATTCTTTATAATTACTTTTTTCAATTCCTTTATTTTCCATTAATAATTTATTTATTTATTTTAGTTTAAATTGGGAAATTTCACAAAATATGCCTCATAATGGTATAAATTTGTTTTCTATGCTAGTATAGTTTAAAATTTGAAAAATATGCTTTTCAATTGTTTTAGGACAATAATACCCTCATTTTAATTTAAACAAGATAATTTATAGTTTATTAATTCATTTAAATCTATTTTCAAAATAAATATTTAGATTTTTAAAATCTATAAATTATATTTTATTTTCTTAAAAATCAAATTATTTTGATAAATACTTTAAAAAATATAATTCAACGATACTTTTTCAAACAAAAATATTATACTTTATTATTTTTTTCAGTTTTATTAATTATTAAAATACTATTTTAATTTCTATTTTTTTTAAATCGGATTATTTGATAACTATAATTTGAAAGATAATTAAATATTATAACGATAACATTTGAAAAATAATTTCGATTTTAGAATAAAATATATTTTATACAATTTATTAGTTATTAAATTCGTGTTTTATTTTTAAAATATTAATTATATTTAAAAATTATTTATCAAAGTAATCTGTTTTTTATATAAAAATAAATTCAGATCTGATTTTAATAATTAATAATATAGAATAAATATTTTTATATAAAAAATATTCTTCCCTTAATATATTCATATATTAAGAAAAAAAATTGTTGATATTAGTAATTATAAAAATCAGGTTTTAATTTATTTAAAAAAAAACAGAATAATCTGATAATAATTTTTGAAAGATAATTATATTTATAATATTTTTTATTAATTATGAAAATCAGATTTTAATTTACTAATCAAATTATATTAGAAGTAAAATATGAATGTAATAACTAACAAAATTGATTTTTATAAAAATAATATTTGTTCAATTTTATTAGTTACTACATTCATATTTTATTAATTATATAAATCAGATTTTAATTTATTTTTCAAAATAATACGATTTAAAAAATATATATATAAATTAAAATAGGAATTTAATAATTAATAAAACTGATAAAATAATAAAGTATAATATTTTTTTTGAAAAATTATCTTTTTAAAAATATTTATCAAAATAATTTGATTTTTAAGAAAATAAAATAATTTTAATAATTTATAAAACATTTTATTTAAAAACTGAATATTTATTTTAAAAATAGATTTAAATAAATTAATAAACTATGAATTATCATGTTGAAATTAGAATGAGGGTATTATTATATTAAAACAATTGAAAAACATATTTTTCAAATTTTAAACTATACTAGCATAAAAAACAAATTTATACTATTATGGTGCATATTTTATGAAATTTCCCGTTTAAATTTCACAGAATTAATTTTTTTATTTATAATTTCGAAATTTCTTCTTCATATATTTTTTTATTTATTAATTTCATTTCTATATTATTAATTAATTACAGCAAAAACACTTCATCTTCATCATCATTCTACAATTTTCAAATCAACCCCCACGTTCATCGATCTACAATTTCCAAATTAACACCCTTGTTCATCCAAATCAACGGTTTTGTTCAACACCATTCCACCAAACTTTAATAAAACAAAATCAGAAACAAAAACTTCGAAAAAATCACTAAATCACGATTTAAGAATCTGAATATTTCCAGATCTACAGTTGAGGCTCGAACCAGATTTGAAAATTTCTCGAACCATGTCGCCCTTTGTGTTCTTCTCCTAAACCAGGTCGTTGACGATTTCAAGCGGATTTGGACGAACAACTCCGACAAAGTCAGCCTCGTTTTGAACCATCACAACTCGAGGGAGGAGTAGTAGAGAAAGGTAGATTGGCGGAAAGGAGAATGGTGTTGTCTTGTCGGGCCTTGCCGTTGTCTCGCCGGAGGTCACAAACAAAGGAGAAGGGAGGAGAGTAGATTGGCGATGTGGTCTCAAGGAGAAGATGATGTGAGATTTGTTTTGGGGGTAGGTTTACACGGTGTGTTATGTTGGATTAGGTTAAAGGGGTTTTTGATTTATTGTTTATTATAATTAGGTAAAGTTTTTTTATATTATTTAATTAGTTTGATTAATTATTTTTATTTAATTAATTGTTATATATACTTAAATTCTATTTTTTTTAAATTAAAATCTGTTTTTTTATAAAATAAAAATAATTTTTGAAAATCAATGGCATGAGTTTGAAAATATGAGTGCTAATTAGGGGTATTATGGACATTTTGCCTATTTTTGGATGGAAAGTTAACGGAATCTGACGGTTGGGTATGAAAGTGAAATTAAAAGTTTGGTTAGGGTATGAACGTGTTAAAAATTTATGTCAGGGTATCAAAATGAAATTAAATGTTTGGCAGGGTGTTAAAGTGAAAATTTCCCTTTTTTTATTTTACCTAGAAGAACTATGGTCTGAATATATGGGTAGAAGATTTGTTCTTGAATTTGTTAAGTTTAGATATGAAAATTAAACAGAATATAGAAAGAAAAAATTGAGAAATTTAATATTAATATTATGTAAATTAAAACAGAATTAATGAAAATCTTAAAAATAAATAATAAAATTTTATAAAAGCGAATTTTAAAATATATATGTGAAATAATAAATAATAAAATTTTATAAAAACGAATTTTGAAGAATAATTAATAAATGTGAAATTATATATATTTTTGAAATTAGAATCTGATTGTTTTTTTAAATTAGAATTAAATAATAATTTAAATATGAAATTTAAATAAATTATTAAGAACAAAAGGAAGAAAAAACAATTAAAAAAATAAATTAGTAATAATGGTAAGGCTGTGTAATATTGGAACAAGTTCAGGGTATGCATTAGTTAACTTTAAACTTTAGGGTAATCATCGATTAAACGTGACAACTTCAGGGTATACATTTGTAGTTTACCCTACTTTTATTATAGGTAGAAGTGCATAAGACAATTACACAGAGAAAATAAAGAATAACGATGAGCCAAAGTATGAATATGTTGATTCTTGACGTTAATCTTGTAACAAGTGTATTAGGTATTAGGTTAGTCTAGGCCGGGCGATAGTCCGGTTTCTCAAAAACCCTACTGCCTCCTTTTCAAACCCGACGCCAACCTCTACCTCGTCCCCGCCGGTGACGACTGAGGCTTCGGCCTTGGTAGTCGTCGGCGGCGACTGTTCTTTACCTTCCCCCTTCTGCCTTTTCTCCTCCTTTCCCCTTTTCCCGTGTTGTTCTCCCCTCCCCACCTTCGTTCCTGCTCTCGACGGTCGCACGTCGGTCTCTGGATCTCCATCTCTAAGCTCGTAGCCTCCCAGATCTGATACTCGTTGTGGCTGCTGCCTCCCTTCTCCGGCGTTCATTTGCTGCTCCGGCCATGCCTCCAAGCCCTCGGTGGTGGAGTTCGGTGCTCGACTCGGTTTGGCTTCCACTCGCAGACCTTCTTCAGCAACAACCGGTGAGTATTGCCTCTCATCCGCGATCCCGTCCGGTGTGGTCAAGCCGGCACCGTCTTTTTCGTGCTTTCTCTTCTTCTAGGGTTGCTGTATTTGTTCGGGCCGGGTGTGGGTTGGGCCGGGGGTGCGTTGGGCCAGGAATGGTGTGGAGTGGGCTGTGTTGTGGGCCGGGTCAGGGTTCTGGTGTAGAGCGGGCGGGTGCTGGTCCGGGCCGGGTTCTGTTGTGGGTCGGACCGTCCAGTTTGGGCGAGTCGCACCAGTTCAGGTCAGACTCGGGTCAGGCTGCCCAGCAGACCCGGTTTCACTACTTTTTGCTTGTTTCGTGATCTTGGCAGCAGGTCGGGACCGTGTTTTGATCGGAAGTGTGACCTTGTACACGGTAGAAGTACCGTCCTCCTATTTGGCCCTTCTCGGTGTTGTCCGGTTTAGGTTTTGGAGGGCTGAGTTTATGTTACATTGTCCGATCCGATCCTCACGGACTCGACGGTGGTGCGTCTTTCGGATCATTGGAGGTTTCGAGTAACGGCTCCGGTCGTGGGATGCGCTTCTTCATCCTGCCCGGTCGGGATCGTTGTGGAGCTATTATTCCTGCTTTTGGTGGTTCGTCTGCTTACCTGCTGTTTCGCTTTAGATCTGGTCGTGGGACGCGCTTCGTCATTCTCTCGGGTGATGATCGTCGTGGGTCTAGCGGTTCATCGTGGTATCTTCACTGGTATATCCCTCTTTACTGCTTAAGTTATGTGTCCCTGCATTGCCCCCTAATCGATTTCAGTTTGATATGCAACTGCTTCTTTCCACTTTTGCGGTGAGGACTCGCCGATTTAAGGTGTTGGCCGCCGGTGAGGGTTTAGGCCTTCGTGCCATTCAGTTGTTTTCTTACAGTTTCGGTATATGGGTTTTATGTGTTCTGGTGGGTTATACTCATTGGGACTGTCTTTATCGCTTGCGGTGTTGACCGTCGATGTGTTAGTGATCGTCTTCCAGTCTGTGTGACTGGTTGATGATACTAATGAGACAGGGTGTTATACTTGCTTAGGCAGTTCTTTGGTTATATATCGGTATCTCTTGTGCTTAATGGTTGACAAATCAAGGTTAAAGACCTGTACTTTTTTGAGCGCTTCAGGGTTGGTTTTTCGGGGCTTTGGACCCTTTTACTTTCTCGGTTCTTTTTTTCTAGGTCTGCGTACCATTTATTTTCTTTGGGGTTTGCGTGCCCATCTTTAGCTTCTGGGTCTGCATACCCTTTTTATTGCTTCTGGGTTTGCGTACCCTGTCTTTGCCTCCAGGTCTGTGTACCCGTTCTTTGCTTCTGGGTCTGCGTACCCGTTCTTTGCTTCTGGGTCTGCGTACCCATTCTTTACTTCTGGGTCTGCGTGCCCTCTCTTTCCTTCGGGGTCTGTGTACCCTTGCTTTGCCTTTGGGTCTGTGTACCCTCTCTTGTCTGTGGTTGGTCTTCCCCATTGTGGGACTATTGGGTCGGTATACCCTCTCTTTGACTCTGGGTCTGTGTACCCTTACTTGGCTCCCGGGTCTGTATACCTTTACTTTGGTCCTTTGCAAGCTTTAGGAAGCTTGCGTTTTTTGTGTAATCTTTTCTTCCTCAGAAGGGGTTAATTTAAATATGTTTTCGCCGATAAAAAAATGTATTAGGTTAATCGATGGGAATAAGGGTGGAGGAGTCCATAATAAGGTGATGGTTGGCCTGAGCTCATAAAGGTCATTTTCTGAACCGACCTGAAAATTTCTTTGGAATCTAATATGGGGCGTTTGATGGGATACGGTACATCTAGAGAGAACAACAGAAAATGGGGAAAACAGGGTGGCAGTACACCGACTATGGCAAGGCGAAGTTTGAGCCCCCCCCCCCCCCCCCCCCCCCCTCTTCGTATTCGCTGAACTAGGGGTGCCCATATTCCCCTTCTTTTGGACTAGGAGTGGGTTGGTGATTCTCGCATCCGGGAGACAGAACTTAATGATGCTCTTCTTGTATTGGTCAGCGGTCGGAGCACGAGGGATAACCATTGAGGCTTGCAATTTTCTGGTGTCAAGTAGGGGTTTCCTCTAGTGGGCCAGGAGATCCTATGTCACAGCTAGTTCACTTGAACCTTCTCCTAAGGCTACGAAAAGTAAAAGACTAGAGCGAGATGATGCATGCTTCCGGCTTCATGTATGTGCCGGTATTGTGGGCAAAAGAGCTTGTGTTGTGTCGGGTATCGGTAATCCCAACAGGGTGAAGCCTGATGGAAGGTTGTGCGTGAATCCCGAAAGGCGGGGATTCTATCTCCCGTTCTTGGCATGGGTTCACATAGAGACTGGATGGGGTCCGATTAGTCCCTACGGATTCCAGTTCGCAAATTGTGACATTCTGGCGCCATGAGTGACAAGTCAAAGTGATGGAATTCATGGTGGTCCGCAGGGTCCCGCCAAGGGAATTCACCATAATCTAGGAGGCGTACATATTACAGTCGAACCTGGACCAACGTTTGGTGTCCCTTGACAAGGAAAGGATCCGTTCTCCGAAAGGGTGTGGACATATCCTTCCAAAAGCGCACATTCAGAGTACCACCCCACGCTAGGCTAGCTTAATCCATGCGGACATCCACAAAGCCTCCGAAGGCTTCTCCACCTGGAACCCCGTCTCAACAGTAAGTCTGTCCCAAGGAAGATCGCATATTAGAACCCACATTTACACTCGAGAGAAGGGAAGGGTGAACGAGCTTATTCATGTTCGGAGGTCCTCCAGTATTAGGGGAGTCTGTTTGAAGGACCAGGGCTCCCCTCTCCTAATTTTTTCCTTCTCCACCGGAGAGGTGAAATAGAAGCCAAAAATGCCCCATTCGAGGTCCTTAATGAAAAGGCCGTCATGATGTCAAACCCTTGTCATTAGACTCTCGATGGAGTCTTGATCATAAATATGGGTTGTGAATGGCCGTCTTGGCAATCCAAAGACCGTGTGTCCTCGGTTTTTTGTCATCATTGGGTTCCTCGGGATACAGATCACCTGATCCTCTTCCCATCCTTCTTGAGAGCATCGAACCCCTCTTGGAATGAACGAAGTGTCTCTATCGGGTGTGGGAGAGAGTGAGTTCAATCGTCGACTCTTGGGATGAGACATCCAGATAGGTGGTGACGAAAGGGAAAACGGGTCCCTCAGATCAAAATGATTTCCGGTGGGGTTTGTTATCACCGAGTAAGTGATCATCGTGTCTGATAGGGTACTCCCAAGGATCGGGTGAGGGTAAAGGGCGACGGGGAAGTTTTGTTGCCATACCTCCTAGACGGTAGGTGGAGATAGACATCGTCTGAAACTCGGGAGAAAAAGTTGGAAGAGGGTTGGGTGTTGTCTCGTACATCACTGGAGGAGAGCATTTAGAGCGAGGTTTGAGGGAATTTGTTGGCAATGCAACGGAAAGTGGACGAAGGGGAAGATGAGAGGCTCGATTGGCTTTCTTCCAAGGGCGTATAGGTTCAATAAAGTCGTGGATGGGAGCTGGAGACATGAGGGTAGAGGTCATAGAAGTTGGGCTTGCGTGGGGGTGGGGGGCAACAATCTGATCGAGATGGGTCCTTACGTGGGCAGAAGGTAGACCGTAGGTTGCATCGGGGCGAGATAAAGAGGTAGGTGCCATGGTTTTTGTTGGGGAGGCAAGCGGCGAACAGATAATAGATCGATAGTTGGCGGCGTATAGTGGAGAAAAAGAGAACTTTAAAGACTAAAAAAACGTTATTTAGAGATTAAATTTTAGTTTTTTGATCGAAAGGTGAAAACTTTATTAACAACAGGAAATAAGCGTCATTACATCGAACAAAAACCAAAAAGGTCTTTGATAAAAAAAACTCTAAGATATGTTGATCGTAGGAGACAGTTTTGCAGAAGCATGGTAGCTTGATGAAATTGAAGCGCATAAACTGAGGAGAACCGCTCAAAGTCGTGCCTAAACGCCGCTTGATCCCATGGAGAGGAATATTTTTGTCGTGAGCAGGGTGACCAAACTTGAAATCGATAGTTTTAACGGGAGGTAAGGCTTCAGTCAGGGCCCTCTCCTTAAATAGGTCCTTAGAGCCATGTGCGTCTAACATTTTCTGCTCACCAATTATTGACCTTGCAAAAAGGAAAACACAAAAACTAAAACAGACCCAAACGAATATATTGATCCAAAATCAAGAGAGGGATCAAGGATGCATCGGTGGCGGCCAAGGAGGTGAATGCGTTAATGGTAGAGTCATGGGGGTGGAGGCTGATCATGGATAGAGGTCTGAAGCGGCAGCGACGATGACGCCAGTAGCGAAAACCGGTGTCGAGGAGAGAAAAAGGTGGAAACCATAAGAATTGCAGTGGGACCGGAGGACACTCTAAGACCGGAGGACACGCCATTGGTGACGGAAAAAGACTAAAAACCTTATAGCTAGCGATAATTTAGAAGGAATCCTCGCAAAATATTTTGTAGAACTCTCTATGTGGACAGAAGACTTATTAAACTAGAGCCTTAGAGCTCATAAATATTAGAGATTAAATTTCATACCATGTATAATTATGATATTGTATAACTAAATAGTTCTAAAAATTATTATTATTATATAAATTTGGATGAGACTATTTTTTCTTCTGTTTTCTTACAATTATGACATATCATATATTTTATGGAGTCCAAATAAAGGATGGATTGTAAAAAATACATATGATTGTATATATGAAATTGATTTTTTTTAATCAGCTAAGATAAAACCACATTTTTAGAGATTGAAAAGGGATGAAAACATCAAACTTCTAGTTATAGAAATTGAACCAAGGTACTACAAACTTGAAAGTGTACTAATAGATTTGAGCGTTGACATGATATCTTAGCCTCATGACAATCTCAACAAGGGAAGGAAACAACAATTAAAAATGTCTAAGCACCCTAATTTTACATCCATGAAGAATATATCAATAGACTAGGTCTAAAAACCTAATATTTCCACCATGAAGCACACGAATAAACAAGGTCAATACCCGAATTTTTCAACCATTAAATACAAACGATACTGACACAAACCTACCAACTATCAAAGAAAGTAGTAAACCCTATCTCATCTAGACCATCGACCTCACACAAAGTCTGGAAGACGGTCACTAACAAGTCGGTGGCCAACACCGCTGCGATAAAGACAAATCGGAGGGTAGAGCCCAGCCGAACACACTAAACTCAATAATCTAATATGAAGGAAAAAAAATAAAGGAATAAAGTCCAATCCACTCGCCGATGGCAAACACCTAGAGCCAACAAGCCCTAACCACTAAGCAGAAGGAAGCAACTAGATACCAAGCAAATTACGATAATGAGACAATGCGGGGATACAAATCAAAGGCTGAAGATAGGAGTATCGGTATCAGCACCACAACGAACCTCCCGAACCACGACGATTAACATCCTGGTGGGAGAACAAGCGCGTCACATGAGTAGTTCTGAAGCGAATCGCCAGCCAACACAACGAAGTTCCAGACACAAGTAGTCCAGTTCAATGATCAACATCTGGGAGGATTAAGAAGCGCGTCCCACAACTAAAACCGGTCACTTCCGAAAAAACGAGAGAGCTCCATTACCACCACAGATGAGAGCAGATCTACATCAGAGTTGAGAACTCCGGAGCCGACACAGCCTGTCCAAACTCCTTGAGATTGATGTCACCATAACCATAACTCTTTACGAAAAGAGATGACTAGAACAACCGCCAAAAAGGTCTGGTCTGCAGATACACGATAGAAACAAAGAGCATGGGAAAATAACCAAACTTTGTCAAAAAGCCTCATTATAGCACACGCCAAAATAAGGGACACCGTAGTCATCGAGCCGAACTTGGCCAGCCAAAGCAGCTGACCTTCCAAAGATAAAACCCCAGCAACGAGGTAAGAACTACATGCCCAAAGACGTCTCAGCCAAACACGAAGATGAAAATCACTTCGAGGAGGTGAGTCGCCGGAGCTCCGGTGAGACTTCAACAACGCCAACAAATCAGAGATTCGGATAGAGGGAGTGACGAGGCTTCAAGGGAGAAGCTTGAACGACCGACACGAACCCCGAGCTCCAAGTTGTAACCGAGACTAGCAGATCTGGACGAGTAGCTACCACGTCTGCTCCCAGGAGCAACAAACTCGATCCCACAATAAGGTTCCGACGAGCTGACGAGGTCTCCAATAGCACCCGGTCACCTCGGACGGAGATGACGAGAACACCTACAACAGGAGTTGAAGGCACATAGGAAGGGGGCCTGAAGGAGGGGAAAAGGTAAAAGGTTAAGGCCTCTACCGGCAACAACCCCAATCAAGACCGGTACCATCATCGGTAGGGGCGAACAAGGTGATGGCGGCGGTTGTACCCTTAGGGTTAGGAGAATCTGAAGTTAGAGAGAAAATTTGGGGATTTTGAACAAAAAAAACAAAGCTAGTGTGAAACTGATTCATTCGTAACCGAGTTAGATATCTTATTTGCATTTGTTTCTAGATATGTGATTCATTATTACTTCCTAAATACTCTTGGAGGGGAACCATTCGTTTTAGTCCACCGGATTAGTTCTAATGAACTACAGACAGGTACAAACATAATTTTAAGCACCTAACGCTAATCGTCCTCAACATTAAGTATAGGGTCTAACATAAGTATATTGTATCCCCAAAATATGACCAACATGTGCTGAACATGAAGGTATCAATTTGACATGCTAACCAACTTTCGTATATATAATTTATTTTTGTTCCATTTTTAGCTGAAACGTTTGACCTTAGGTTTCGGCTCGTCACAAAGATACCAAATAAGTATAAACATCGATATTGCATAGATAAATGAGGGAGATAGCACACAATTCTGTCAATTTTGAGCAAACAGCAATAAAGGCACTGACATGACATTATGCGTATAATAATACAAGAAAATACAGATAAAAGAAATTAACCACAAAAAACAGTATAGTTAAATTATAAAATCATGAGCGATTTATATAACTTCAGGGCATGAAATAACATACACACACATTCGTAATCAATGAAATATTCTTACATGAAAAATGTTATACGTGGTTGTCGTTTAAATAGTACAAAAAATGTTTTTTTTTTAAATTAACTTAGAGAACTCTCTAACCTCTCTCTTGTGTTTTAATGACGCCTCCTCCTCCAATCGGCTATCAATGTTGTTGCAATCCACTCTTCCTTCTCTATTACATGCGGCCACTCAACCATCACTGTTGTTTGTCACCGACCATTGGTGATAAACCCTTGACCCTCCAGCGAGGTCACCAGATCCAAGCAGATCCGTAAGACAATAAAGAGAAGAAACATAGCTCCTCCTCTTCATGATGTCTACTCCTCGTTGACAATCCCCCATTTGATCGCTGCTATTATCCCACCGGTGCATGTCCCATCCCTCGACGGTCTCTAGGAAGGGCTCTATGCATGTTCGCTTGGTCCGATGAGGGACACGATAATTGAGGTCCCACATAGCTGGCAAAAAGGTTTTCCCGGCCTGACGCATCTACGGGATGGGGGGCTACTCAAACTTTGGCTTTACAACCGACGATGATGCTCCGGATCATCACGAAGTCTTGAAGTCCATCCTATAAAGGGCTCGTGGTCAAGGACCGGACGTTTCGACGCCCTTCCCTGTCTCTCAAGAACCCAAGGATAAGGTTTGGTGCGATGAGTCGTGGTAGTTCAACCGGACACCCCTTGTCCTCCTTGACATATCGTTGCAAGGGGCTGTAATGCCAGCATGGTTTGACCGCATTCAATTATGGGGCTAGATTCGGAATATCCCACCAGAGTTCCTAAAGGGAGCTACATGAACTCTCGTGGAGAACACCTTTGGGGGGGGCTGTGTGAAGCTTGAAGGTCATTAGTGACTGATGGGGCCTCTGCTTGGGGTGGGGGGGGGGGGGGGGGGGGGTGGGGGGTGGACTCTGGGTTATATTTTGAATGAACTTGGATCCCCCTCTGGTACACTATAGTCCTAAAGTTTTGACACGTCCCTCGAGCGGTCCATATCAGTCTACAGTACGAACGCCTTCCCATGTTCTACTTCAACTATGGTTGTTCGGGACATACGACTCATGAATGCTTGTCTGTCACTCTAGGGACACCCTGGTATGACCTATCCCTTATGGCCGACCAAAATACGGCCTTGGTCATTATTTCAGCACATATCGATCATTTCTGGGAACCCCACGCAATTAAGCACCACCTGACTTAACCCCCTCCCCCCCCCCCCCCCTCGATTTTAGCGTCGTGAGGCTGCAAGTTTCTTTCCCACCTTTAGCACCAGATGTCCTACCTAAGACCCTAGCATTGGGTCCAAGCCCACTTGGTAACCCCACCTCAGGATAAGAGATCGAGGAGGGTATGGATCAGGAAAGAACGTCGAGCATAACGACCGACATCCTGCCTAACACAAAGTTGGGAGGGACATGAAACAATTGGGTCATGCATACTCCGCAACTAAGAGGTACATGCACCGCTTAGTGGCCTGCCTGGTGTGTCTTACCCTATCTGGCCACCGCCCCCACCCACTGTGGCACAAACGGAGAGGACGTTGGTTCCTAGGGAGGCCAAGGAAAAGAGAAAGAAGCCTAGGATCTAGCCATTGAGCCAAAAAATATTGTGTAAAGAAAAAGATCTTGGGCTTGACCGACACAACTATTGCGGTAGAGTGTTAGGAAAATCGGGAGAGCTCTTGTAAACAGTTTCGCCAAGGTAAATGAGAGGCCTTAGGGGACACAGGGTGTTGGGGAGGAAAATTGTTCCGACTCCCTCCCCACCATTAACACCAGCTAACATATCTCATCCACCAATTGTGAGATCCTTGGTCTACTATCGCGCCTCTCACAGAAAGCAACAAGTCCCCCTCATAGGATCAAGAGGTAGTTCAAAAATATAGTATGTATTAGGTTGAGTCATAATTGGTTAAGTAAGGGCTTATAATTTCTATATCTTAACGATGACTACGGTTATCAAAACAAAGCTTGTCTTTTCGATTATAAATTAAAATCAGAGAGTTTGAATTGTTTAAAGGAAATGTCCATGCTTATTCCCTAATTCTTCCACTTTGTGTTTATTTTTTATGAATTAATAAAATTAAAGTTTTATTGTGCTAAAAAAATCAATACAGACAAATAAAATAATTATTTTAGATAGATAAACTACTTATGTCAAGTTTCTCTATTATTTTACATTTTCTTCTCTGTGGATTTCTTACCTCTAAAAAGCATTGTTTTTTTTGTCATGCTTAAGTCACTTTTTAGAATTTCAAATTATTATCAAGCTGATTTTGAAATTACCTATATTTATCCTTAAAATTAATATTTATTATTATTTCGTAGTGAAGTAACTTTCGGTTGCACCGCTAGGTTTTTTTCATGTGAAGGAATTTTTTTTATAGATCATATATAAGGATACATTGTAATACATGAGGGAGCTGAGTCCCCAAACATGAGCGGTCAGACCTGGATTTGGATTTTCTATCAAACCAATGAGGGGTATAATTCGTTGAACGTTTTACGAACTCGAGTTTGACATCCTCAAGAATAGCTAATATGAACAAGAAGTCAACTATAGTGCCCCCTAATAGAGAAGTAAAAGAGGTCTTTGTGCAGAGGAGGTTGACGACCCCCTTAACATCATTAGGGATGATGATGAGAGAAAGGACATGGTCTCAAATCGAAATCAAGATGGCCTTGATCCCGATAGCTTCCATATAGTTTGACTTTCTGGCTCCAACCACCACCGCATACTACATGACTTGGGTACACTCTGCCCCCTCCCGAAAGACAAAAATCCATTTTTCTTCCCTATCAACATTGATAACCTGTCTGCCTTTCTTTGTGTATACCCACCGATCCGAGGTCGGAATGTCCATTGTCATGGTCCTCTGCCCATAATTATCGCACGATCATAACTTTCGTGCAATTATGATAAGGTCCATTGCTTGGGTAGCAACCCGATCACTATATGGTTCAATATGATTTTATAACTTTTTTTATTTATATCCCTCCGAATTTCCCACATCCAAGAAGTTAGAACAGTCTGGACCGCTTCGTCCTTGTTATGTGGGAACGTATCCCACCACTCTGAAACTTTAGTACCTGGGTTGGGGATCGGGGTGTTTCTCAACTTCCTACATCACTCTTGAGAAAACCAACATTGTATGAACACGTGTTCCACTGTTTCCACGTCCATGCGGCAGATAGGGCATTCCAAAAGTATGTCAACCCACCGGCGATGTAAGTTAACCGCCACCTGGATGTAGTCGGAATGGACATGCCGGAGGAAGGTGCAAACCCGGGGAAAGTTCGGGATATCCCACACCCCAATCTAAGGGATGACCATCTTGAGGTACACCCACCAGTTATTAATTTTCTACATGAGGCGGTACCCTTCTTTTGATGTGTATCGTCCTTTATAATCGTTCGACCAATACCACTTGTCTGTACTTCCCAACTTTGATAATTTTATCATCAAAATCTCTCCATTAACTCAAGGTTCAAAATTGTTTTTAATGAGTTATATGTCTCTAATACTAGTGATCCTAAGAGCATTCCTTGTCCTACCCGTAATGGGAAAGGATATCGTATGGATCTTAGGGTATTCACCCTATAGCCATGAGGTAGCCAGGACCAGAGTATGGGAATCCAGGCCATTAGCGTTGAACCCCCTCTTAGAGGAGCAATTGGACTGTCATGATGCTCATCCACGTAAAACTGGGATTATGCCCCACCTGAGTTGAGAGGAAAGAAGATCCTGGATAATACCAAGTTCTCGTAACACAAGTCATTAGACTCAATTCCATTACAAGTAACTTCCAATCATGTTTACCCAACAAGGAAATATTAAACTCATAGAGGTTTCAGAAACCCATTTCACCTGGATCCTTCAACTGATAAAATCTCTCCCAACATTATCAGATGATCGTTCAATCACTAGGTCCTGATCCCGTCCATTAGAATTTAGGCAACGCTCTATGGATTTTATTAATATGGGAATTCGGGATCAGAAATTCTCTCACAGCGTAAATGGGGATGGCTTCGAGGACTGAGTTTTTTATGAGAAGAGTTGACCATCCTACGGTGAGATACATTTTAGAGTCTTGTCCTTCAAGAAATGGAGACTCTGACTTTTGTCCCACTGTAAGAGGTTGGGGACTCCCAGATAAGAAAAGGCTGTTGAAATCTCTTTAATGCTCAAATTTAAACATGTATGAAGGTCAGTTACGATAATATTATAGCAGAAAGAATGGATAATTTACTGTAATTTATCAGTTTTCTCGACATCTGGTTGAAAGACTCCAAGTTGGTTCGTAAGTTATTGGGTTTCATCTTGTTCACCTTAAAGAAGATATAGCAATCGTCTATAAAAAAGATATGAGATATTCTCGAAGAACCCTTGGCCACTTATCGCTATGTGTCTATTTTTTTCGCTGCTTCCTTTAGCATCCGTGAGAGGCTCTCCATATAAAAGAGAAACAAATAGGGTGGGGGCGGGTACCTCACTATTGTCGTATGCTCTCTGTCTCCCTCCCTTTATACTGATAGTGTATTGGATCATGCTTAGGCACATAGAGACTAGTTCACGTCAGTGTGAATTTAGACCCAAGGCATCAAGCATAGTGAAGAGGAACGACCATTCGACCTATCATTCGTTTTACTTATATCAAGCGTTTAGGTGGGCAGATGGGGCCTAGGCGGGCGGACCTATGTGTCTACAATTTTAGTTCTTAACTTTCACATTGACGAGAAAATGGTTCCCAGATGATAAAATTCATATAATAATTTACATGTTATATGTATTCCAAAAGAAAAAAAATAAAATAAAAAAATGTGTGAAACTTAATCATATGAGATCTTGGTGTTGTAGAAACCAAATTTAGAATTAGAATTTGTTTTTCTGTATATTTGTGATTTTTTTTTTCTCTATTAAAATAAACACCCATGGTAAATTAAAGTAATAACATGTTAAATAAGAATCTATTTTCTTGTACATTATAAATTAAAATAATTTATATATTTTTATTATATATGTGTAATATATCTTTATTAATAATAAAAAAAATCCAACTATGCCCCTAGTCGTCCCCGTCTAATGCTTAGCGCCTAGAGCTTTTTACAGCCTTGATATCAAGTTTGAGCTCCATAAATCCTTCATGTTCTTTTTTTTGATCAGTGAAGTTTTATAAGCCTTATTCTCAAAATAAGATATATGCAGTCTGCACGAGGGCAGACTATTACCACGAGCTACAAAAAAAGCAACAGTATCAAAGGTGTGTATACCATCCAACTACAATACAAATTAAAAAACACTAACCGAATGAATGAACTAAAAAATCCTTCATGTTCTTGAGTCTTCCTTTTCAATTAATGAATGAGCTCGTAGGCTATGAGTATGTTCTCCTTGATCGCTCGGCCAATGACAAAATCGCCTTGAGTTTTAGATATTAACTAGTTGAATTTCGGTTTCAGTGTGTTATAATGAGGACCTTGAAGAGAATCTTGAACATGACGTTACATAGTGTAATAAATATGAAGTCTGTGACTTAAATGGGAAAGGGGTTGAATCCATCTGTACCCAATGACTTGTCTGGTGTCATCTCAAAGACGCCCCATCTTGTACTTCCTCGATTGAAGTTGGGTTCATGAGGTCGGAATGTTATGCGACAGACAACTGCAGTTGGAGTTGAAGTGGGATTGTGCAAGCCTTCGAGACGACCGAGCTGAAGGTGTTTTAAAAGTTGGGTTTTAGCAGTTATTCCATGCTTTGCTCCCACCTAACGGACCAACCAAATTCATCATGTATATCCCTTAAACCATTAATGATCTTCTTCTGGGAGACCGATGCGTGCTTTTATTTTTGGAATTTCGGTCTCATACCGTGAGCCAATGATGTTTGACCTTTTGACGCCAGAATCATTCATGTTTATCCAATGCAATATCATACTGATTGTTGATAGCTTCCCTCCACTAATGCATAATTAGGCTTTTTCGATGACATGAAAACATCCATCGGCAAGGATTTTCCACCTTGCCGACAGATACTGTATCCATTGGAGAAAACGCTTGTCCAACGGTTGAAGTAAACATTGAATAAGGTCTTGTATCTGCCAGTAAGGATGTATCAGCCAATTGACGAATACATTATCCGTTGCAAAAGTGACTCACTTTACCAATAGATGTCGTAAATGTCAGATAAGAAATTTTATTCGTCGGTATGAGGTGAGAACCTCATAATAACACATACGTCGCTATGATGTATCCCTCATCGATGGATATAATAACCGCAAGAAAAGTGTATTCATCCTTCGGTAAGGATGAAAAACATCATCGACAGGTGTCACATCCATCGGCGAGGTACATAATTACCTAAGAAAATAAAAAATAAAGTTAGCTCAAAACCATGCGAATCAATTCAATTTTTTTTCTTATATAGAACCTACTACTTGCAGCTCGTATATAATTTGAACACAAAACATAATTTGGGTATTCTCGAAACTTCAAATACATATATAATTTATAGTCCAAAAAGTCTAATTCATATATATGTCATAGTCTAAAAAGACCCAATCATAGCACTAAAACTTAATCAGAACTATTTGTTGCATGTACACGCATAGTTTAAATGTATCTTGTTTTGTCTTCCTCTATCATTTGGATAATTTTTGGAGCAACACGGGCTTATCTGCAAGCATAGGTTGAGGAGCACAATCGAGTTAAGGAAACTCGTAAGGTTCGACAGAAACTTGGGCTCGCTTGGCTTTTCTTGGTGTGAGCATCATGTACACACTTTTAGAGGCAATATGTTGCTTCCACCTATGCTAGGTTTAAGCATCAAAGTTTGGTTCCATCTTGTCACAAAATTTATGCATATTTACACAACTCAAACGATAAACTCAAAAACCTAAAACTCAAAAAACCAACATTCAATGCATAAGAAACTCTTAAAACATATTAAAAAAGAAATGCATATGAAGCTCAATGTACCATGCGTACATAATTAATGTCATAAACATGATAATCCCCAAAACATATTGTCAGTAACAATAATAATAGTGTCATAAAAAAGACCAATGTTTTCTCTCAACTTCTAACCCTAAAAGTACCTCTTCTCGCCGCCTCCTCTCTTCCTCGCCGGTGACGGCCACGACTGTGGCTGTTGCTGGCGAGGCTCTTCCTCCTGCTCAATCCCCTTTCCCTCCCCTCGCCTGTCTCTTTATCCCCTTCTTCCTCTCGCCTTCGGCTTCGTGTTTTCTGCTCGGGTTTGCTGGCCGCCGTTGAGCTCGTCGCCGCCTTTCCTCCTCGCGTCCCTGGTGGATCGGGAACCTTGGTTCTGCTTGGTCGGACTCTTCTCCGACCTGGTTTGCCTGGTTCTTTGCCTGGTTCTTTGCCTCGCCTTCCAGATCTGGTTTTCGGCCTCTCTGCTGTACTCTGTTTGGGTGTGGCCGGAGCTCTGGCTCGGGTTGGTGCTCATTCTCGCCGGAGTTGGGACTTCGTGGAGTCGTCGGAGTAGTTTCACTGCAGCTTGGTGTTGACGTTTTCTGGCCCCTCCCTCGTCGGAGTCCTCTCCGTTCTCGGATCGATGTTGAATCTGGTTTGGCGGCTGCTTTTGGTGCGAGTTAGGTGTGTCGGCTTAGGGCGTGGGGCTGCCTTGCTGAGTGTGGGTTGGGCCTTGTTTGGCCGGATCGGGTCTAGGCATGGGACTGGCCGGGTTTGGGCCTAGGCTGTGTCAGTGCCGGGTCAGATCCGGATCTGATCAGATTCTGTACTCGGTTTCTTTTTTGACTGTTTTTGTTTTTTCAATAATTATACGTGGTGCAGATTGGGTGTGCACTAGTTATACGGTTTGTGTACACTAGTTGCACGTTTGGTGTGCACTTGTTGCACGGTTTGGTGTGCCCGTTGTGGCACGGTTTGGTGTGTCCTTAGTGACACTTTAGGGGTGCACGGTCTGTTGCACCTCTGACGTGCAAGTTGTTTGCACGTTCTGGGACGTACTATGTTGCGTTCTGGGTCAGTTAGGGAGTCGGTAATTCTATAGGCCAGTCAGTCTGGAGTCTGTATTTTTATAGGCTAGCTAGTCTGGAGTCTGTATTATTTATCGTTCGCTTGGGCGCTTTCATTCGATGCATGTATGTCACTCGATGGATATATAATATTGATGCCTCCCGCTTTTTTATCAAAAAAACATAGTGTCATCAAATGAATATTACAATTCTTAGCTAAGTCTTCATGATCTTAAATTTTGACAAGTTACTTGCCCTTCTTACGGAGCTAGTGGATGTTTGTTGCGAATACTGAAAAACTAAATAGTTGATTGATATTGTTCATATACTATTGGATTGTCATAACAAGTACATGTAGGGTAATATGCACGTTTGGGTAATGGATTTCAAAAATTATATATTTTTAGTTTGGATAAAATTTACCCAACGCATACAATCTATTAGTGCAGAGTGCTCAGCTCAGGCCTTCAACAACGGATAACATCCGTTGGAAGGGTGTTATGCTTTAGCAACGGATAACATCTGTTGGAAGGGGGTATGCTTCAACAACGGATAGAATCCGTCCAAAGAGTGGTTTTCTTCAGCAACGGATAACATCCGTGACTGAAGGAGTGACCTTATCGACGAACATTTTGGCCCCCGATCCAGAAATTGGGCCACGAGACTTCACCGACAAAACTTATTAGGCGACAAATGCATTTGTTGATGAGGTATCTGGTTGATGGATAGGACCACTTAAACAACTGATACACTTCTTCAGCCACAACAATTCAACAATATTGCTCTGTTTGGTACATGGTCTATCCATCAACTGTTGAGGATACTAATTTCTTTTTGACCCTGTTGAAATTTCTGTGTATTCTCCTTGAACACTTATCGACTCCGTTTTCCCAATGTCATCCCTATACTAGATATACGATGTTGTATTGTTTGTTGGTATGGCCAAACATCCTATAAAACCTGACCACATTCAGGGTCTTCTGTCCACACGTTCTCAAAATAGAACTGAGCGCTCCTCTTCACCAAGGCCTAGCCACTCGTATTAACAAGCAGTTGAAGGTGTTCAAAGGTTGTGACCTTCAAATTAATGAGCGTTGTGTCCAAAAACTTCCAGAGGAAGCCTTGTGTACCAATACCCTGTCCAGCCAGGCAACCATTATACTTTTTTATCATCATCTTCTCCTTCAAACCAAGAACACACGAATATCATCAAACTCAATTTGTTTAGTCACTTTGACGTCGAATCTCATAAACACATTGATACATAATTTTGTTAGTAGATTGACAACGAAACTTTTTATAATGTTTTAAAAATATGAAATATCGACATCACATTTTCCTGTAAGTAATCCATTCTAGTATTATTATGAAAAAATAATATTTTTACACAATTAAAAATTTAAAAATGTTATTAGAGAATAGAGTAACAGACTCCGCCACTATACACTTTGACTTAAATTTCCTCAAGTGAATTTCCACAAATACATAACATTTAGGGGACAAGGGCGACACTAGTCAATTTTGGGTATGATCGAGGTGGAAGATTCGTGGATCTATTTGGGAGTCCTTATGGTTTTGCATAGAAGTAAAGTGAGAACATTCGAGTTCATAAGGGAGAGATTTTGCAAAAGGCTTTGAAATTGGGATGTTCTACTCTTAAGTAAAACAGGAAAAGAGGTGCTTCCAAAAGTAGTCATTCAAGTCATCCCAACCTACTTGATGAGTATTCATCTCCTCCCTCTTTCTCTTATACATGATATTGAGATAACTATGAACAGGTATTGGTGATGTCATGATATGAGAACAAGAAAGGGAATTAAGTAGAAGAGATGCGAAGTCTCGTGTGAGCACAAGTAGAAGGGAGGTATGAGACTCAAGTACTTACACAACTTCAATTTGTACCTCCTAGTAAAGCAGGGATGGAGACTGATCCAAGACCACAAAAGTCTAGCTGCTTGAGTTCTAAAGGTCCGTTACTTTCCCAGGTCATCCTTTTTGGAGGCTAATGGAGTTGCGAGTCCGAGTTATGTATGGTCAAGCATTTTGCGAGGAAAAATATTAGTGACGAAAGGGGACTTATTATTAGGCATCATCCATGACTAGGGCAGAGCAAAAATCCGACCATCACCGTAAACCGACCATCCCCGGCCGTCCCCGTCACCGGAAAACCCGGAACCGGCCTTACCACGGGTGGGCACGGGTTGGAAATAGCTGAACCAGCGTGGTCAACGGGTTTGACCGGTTTCTTACAAGAATCGGCCGGCACTGTAGCAAGTGCTGGGCTGAGGCTCACTCGCGAATTGAAGTGTTTGCATTCATGCTATTCCTCGTTCAAATAAGCCGGTCAATTAAAACTTGTAAGATAGGGCCTTTTTAATCCCTTGAGTTGTGTTTGAAGTGAAACCAGCACGTGGAAAACTGTTTTTTGATGTTATTTACTTGTTTGCATTTCTTAAGAACATGTCTTTACCGATTTGCAATTAGTTGATATATTTTTATACTGAAAATTATGTATGTCTCTACAAGTATATAGGAGCATGTGATATAGGGTTGTATTTCACATTCAAATATTATTTGCTACTGGTCAATTAAAAAATGACCCTGAACTATGTTTGAAGGGAACATGTTGCATAAACAGTTTTTGTCCGGTTACTTGCATCTGTGTGTGTAATAATTTGGTGATGATCGATTTAAATAAAATGAGTTAGGATCTTCCTTCATTAAATCCTTAATCATTTTTGAAGTGAAAATGGAGCACTGAAGTGTACTGTTTTGAAGGGAACATGTTGCATAGACAGTTTTTGAATGTTTATTTCAGTAGGCCCAATAAGAAGCCTATTGGGACTGGGTTGGTTGGTTATAACCGTCCTCGGCCGGTAGTGAGGTCGGGTGGTTATCGGTCTTCCCTTTAGTGACCGGTGATGGGGATGGGTACGGGTTTTATGTAACCGGAAAAAACGGTTTGGGTAATGGGTTTGGGATTTTGGGCGGGTACCGGCCAATGCTCACCCCTATCCATGACTACTGATAGATTCCGGAAAGGTGAATATTCACATGAGTGGGGAAAGATTTTGGTTGGCATCATATGTGATGAACCAAAGTCAGCGCTCTTGGAATGAAGCTATCATAAAGGCTAGTTTTTCGTCTCTAAATGATGTTGAGAATATATTAAAAGTTCCTTTAAATGACAGTCAAAAAGACGATTCGTGGTACTATATGGATAATAAAGATGGTTGTCTCCGTATTAAAGAAGTTTACAAGTCTATCCAGCGTCAAACAGGTAGATGGTCTGAACAAGACGTTGATCCTTTTTGGCAAAATCTGTGAAAGTGTGAAATACCTCCTAAGGTGAAGAATTTGATTTGGCGAATAGTGACTCACGCCCTTCCGATCCAAGGAAGGTGAACCTGCATAATTTCCATTTACAAGTGGAGTTAGCATGTGACCTGAGTGGTTTAGAGGAGACAGAGGAACACATTTTTTCCCATTGTCAAAGTGCAAGTTCCATCTAGTCTTCTTTTCTAAACTTACATTCTTACTCTAATGATGATTTCAATTCATGGTTTAAGCTTTTTTGGGAAGTGTTAGATGTGGAAGAGCTGAAATTGGTTCTGGTGCTTTATTAGGAGATTTGGAAGACAAGAAACTTTGGACTGTGGGATAGAAAGATCAGAAATAATTCCAGTACTTAGGAGGTAGATGAAGCACTTCTGAGAGACTAGACTATGTCACACAATCATTCACAAGCTATAAGAAAAAGAATCATGTGTTGGCTGAAACCAAGAAGAGGTCATTTTAAAATCAATGTGGATAGCAAAATCATGAATGGAGCATCAGGTCCGGTCGGGCTCATTTTCATGAATGAAGAAGAGGAGATTAAGGGAATAAAGGCCATCACGTGGCCTCATTATACTGATCCGGAATTGGTGGAACTTCTTTCCTTAAATGAGGCGTCAAAGTGGGGATAAGGACAACAAGTGGTTTACATGAACCATTGAGACGGGTTGTCAGAATATGGCACATGCGATTATCAATAAGTTTTTAATGTTTTCTCCTATTGGCGGTCTTGTAATTGATTGAGGGTTGTTACTTCAAAGTTTGTTGGTTGTAAAATTAAATTTTATCAAGAGGGAAGTAAACAAGACATCTCATTTTATTGCTAAAAATGCTCTTCCATGGGTCTTAGCTCTTTGGGTCTATAATGTATCTCCAGGATGTTTTGTCATATATTATATCTTTTGATCATAATCAATAAAGTAAGGTGTTTTTAAATAAAAAAAGTACTACTATGCAAAATTGGGCCGTTTATTTTGGGCTAAAGATGATGGTAAAGAAAGAGAGATAAAGAGAGAAAGACTCGTATGTCTCTACAAACCCTTTTTGTACCCGTCACTTCTTCATCCTCGTTTTTGTCGGTCACGGTCGTGGCTCCGACCATGGCTGTAACCGACGAAGACCTCTCTCCCTTCTCTTCCTTCTCCCCCAAACCCCCCCCCCCTCCTTTCTCCTCTTCTGAAGCCTTTTTCTATTCTCGCATGTTCTTTCTTCTACGGCCATCGAAGAATCTTTGGTTCTTAGGTCCATTTGGTCACTGATCTTCACATATCGAGTCATTAAGACTCAGATTTTTCCTCCCTTGAAGTCTCAGTGAACTTCGATTCGTTGGTCGCTGTTGAGGAGCTGCTTGAGGTGCTCCGATGTTCGTTTCCTCGTCGGCGTGCGCAGATCTGGTCCTTTGGACTCAGATTTGCCCTCATTTTGCCTCTGGTAGTGTTGGCCTCAGTTCGCTCTCCACGGCGTCCTCCAGAGTGGATTGGGTTGTTGGTCTTTACTGTCGGTGAAGATGGGACTTTCAGCGCTGTTGTGTTCTTCAAGTGAAGGTCGTGATCCTCTCTTCGGGCTGGTTGTTCTGGTGGCCTCTTCCTCGAGTCAATTAGATCTACCTCTGGGGTTGTTGAGGAGAAGGTGGGTTGTGTTACCTGGTTCATTGTGGTGTCGGAGTTCGTGGTGGAGGCAGGCCCGCTTGCCGTTCGTGGGAGGCTTTCTAGAAGCATTGTCGCGGCTCGTTCATGTTTTAGTGGTGTACTTTGGCCCTTCCCTCTCTTCTATCGTCTTTGGAGCTAGGCGCATTTACGGCTTGGTGGTGAGGTTTTCTATCCCTAGCTCTAGTGGTTACTTCTATTCCCTCCATTCCCTTAAAATTTCTCGAACATACTTCTCTTCTTCTCAACCTCTTGTGGTTGGTCGAGCTCACCGGTTAAAAGTTGTTGGCCGCCGGTGAGAGTTTAAGGTTTAAGTGTTTTGCCATTTTCTTAAGCTAGTTGGGTTTTTGTGTGGGATAGGCGAGTTCTGGTGGTTCACTACTGGATCTGTTACTATCGATTAGCGATCCTGGCCGCCGATTTGTTAGGGTTTACCTGATTCCTATTTTAGGGATCAGGTGATTCTAATGTTGTAGGGTTTTAGAAGTTCCCTCGAGGTGTAGGGCAGTAGTGTTCCTTCTATGTGCTTTGATCTTCATGGTGGTGAAATCTAGGTGTTGCATACCCTTTTGTTTTCAAATTTAAGGTGATTCAAGGTTGGGAAATTCGGGTGTCAGACCCTTAGTTTCTTGGTTGTGTTCTTCTGGTTGTTGGTTTTTCTTGTTGGTGGTTGTTATCTTGGAAGGTTGTAATCTGGGTTTATGGTTTGATTGTAATCTTGGTTTATGGGTTAGTTGTATTTGATTTCTTGTTGCGCCCGTTAAAAAGGTTGCGTCCCTCTATAGGTTTTTGGTCTGTAGCTGGACGTCTTGTGCTCCTCTTCTTCCTCATGAGTGGTTTAATTTCAATTTGGTTTGTTAATAAAAAGAAGGATGATGGTAAAGAAAAAGAGAATTGAAAGTTAAAAAATACTAGTATGAAATTTTGTTTTATGAAAACATTACTACAAAAATAATCAGTAAATTTCACATGTTGTTAGGACTATTTTTGCCGTACCTTTAAGCTTTCAGGTTGTTTATTTGTTTTTTAGACTCTTCTATTATAGGGATAATTTTAATATAATGCTCTGTCAAATATTTATTTACAAAATAATACCCTAGCATAATTTTTTTGCAATACAATACCATGCCAAACATTTATTTGCAAGATAATACCCTAGCATAATTATTTTGCAATATAATACCCTACCAAACAATTAACCACGATTTGGTACCTAACCGTTAACTTTTTGTTATTTTTCTATCCAAATAGTGTAAAAAAAACCCAAAATACCCCTCACCATAAAATTTCAAAATTGTCCTTCATTCATTTTCAAAATTTCAAAATCTACCATACAAAATCAATTTTTAAAAACTTGAAGATGAATGAAGGGAAATTTTGAAATTTCATGGCAATGGAATTTTTGGACTTTTTGTATTCTTTAGATAAAAAAATAACAGAAAATTAATGATTAGATATCAAACTGTAGTTAAATGTTTGACGAAATATTATATTATAAAAAATTATATCAAGGTATTATCTTACAAAAAAATATTTAGCATACCAAGATATTATCTTATAAATAAATATTTGATAAGATATTATATTAAAAAAATTTCCCTTCATTCTATAATTGGACACTAGTTTTTTTCAAAAAAAGTAAATTCATGTTTACAGAGTGTATCCATTTAGTTTTAGCCACTATTCTTAAGCATGCATGTCTCGATATTTCATTATTTTCGCATATAAAACCATGCAAAATCTCTCACCTAACGTTAAGGTACGTGCATTTAATGAACACTGTTTCGGCAATTGTTAATATTGTCGGCAACAAAAATAAGAATCTGAATGGGAGGCTGTAACTACTCGGTTGGTACCACCAATTCGAAGTTTTGAACATTATTATTACTATTATATGGGTTCCTATCAACTTATTTATGAGTATTTTTTTTCACTATACTAGTTTGATCTTTAAATCCGTGATTAACTTAAGATTTCTTCGTTTCAAAAAACGAACTTAAGATTTCTCGCGCAAGGATATAGGATTTATACGCCTTCCAATGATCCATGTGTAGTATTTTGTCATTTCTTGTTACAGTAGGGATTGAGGGATTAAATGTAGGTAACTTGGCGATTAATTAATTAATTGCGCGTGATATTGGAACCGACAAGTGGACAACTCAAGGAATGATTGAAAATCAAAAGAGCTAAATCCAAATTAAGAGTGTAATTTTGTGCATCGCGCATGTGTGTTGGTGGAGACAAGTCATAAACAATCTTCTTAATTTATCAACTTTTTTTTATGGAATATTGAACTTGATATAATAGGAAAAACATTTAACGGTTTTTTTAAATACATTTAACGATCTAGTACAAATAAACTTGTGGGTGTGAATAATGTGACATTCAAAAAACGCTCTCCAAAAAAACCTCCCAGAGGTTGCTTCGAAACCTAGCAGGTTCTAGTCGCCGCCGCCCTCCTTCCTCCTCTCTGATCACTGTCGCGGGCCTGCTCTCTGCCTCTACATCGCAACCGGCCTCGCCGCATCCATCGACGCCCGCTCACGCTCACCCACAGCGTTCGTGCCCACTTCCGCTGCGGTGACGGACCAACCTGCGCCACCACCAGATCCATTTCTCCTCCTTCGTGACCAGTCTCGATCCTCCGATGACGGATCCCACTCCCCCTCGTTGTACTGAGCCAGAAATGGTCAAATCTGGCCAGATCTGATCGCATGCAGAGGTCGCCCGTGGCCCCGGGACCTCCGTACTGCACCCGGCTCGCAACGTCCGAGTTTCCGCCGCTGTCTGCCCCGGCATCTCCACCGCCTCGCCAACAGCCACCCAAGACGGTGGTTCTGAAGGACAAACCGGGCTCGTCCTCGTCAGATCCGACGGCCCTCCCGGGTCTGACCTCGCCCACTGAGCCGCCACAGATAGCTGGCGCTGTGCCTGACCTGGCGGGTCTCTGCCCGTCCTACCCCGGTCTGCCATCAACGCCGAGGGAGGTCTACCGGGACATGCTCACTCTCCCCCGGCCGATTCAGTCCCCGACGCCTAGCCATCGCCTTCCTTTGTCCGACCGGGGACGAACGGCTACCCCCAACACTCCGAGGGTTGGTCGTCCATCAGGGCCATGCTTGGAGATCCAGCCACCTCGCATCTCCCCGATCCCGGATTGGGAAGATGAGGACGAGGAACTGGTGGTCCCTGACGAGGGGATCCCTTTGTTTACCTCGGGATCGTATGAATTCTCCTTGGCCGCAAGGGTTGCAGGGGACGGCTCGCACAATCAGCACATCGTCTGCGGGATGATGCTGAAGAAATGGAAGGTCACGGGGATCCGTGTTGAGTTCCTGACCCCCACCATCACGGGGTATCACTTCCCGTCCGCACGGACTATGGAGGACATCCGTCACAGGGCCCCCTGGAGCTTTAAGGGCTTCCCTCTCCTATTTGAACCGCTCCGACGTTTTGATCGACCGGAAGACATCACCTTCGGGCATGTGGAACTTGAGGTAAGGGCACTGAATGTCCCGGGAGGATCGAGGAATTCCTACGTTCGAGGTCTCCTGGCGAGCAGTATAGGCACCCAAGTCCTAGCGGCCCCTATCCCAACGGTCCGACGGGAGGACAGGCACCTCTGGATGCGAGTCCGAATGGAGTTGTCCCGCCCACTGCGACGGAGAACCAAACTCCGTTTCTCAGGTACCGATTCCTCCACTGTGATTGACCTTTAATATGAGAGGGTGGTGGATTTTTGTCGCATGTGTGGTATGTTGACACACAGGCTGCCGAACTGCCAGACGCTGCTCCAAGGAATTGGTCGGGAGGAGGTACGCTATGATAGGTCTATCCTGGTCCCCTGGGACCTGGATGTAGACCAGTTGATCCATAAGGTTTAGGAGACACCTATCCCAGCGACACACCCGACGATCACCTACCTCCTGAGCGACCTCACTCTGAACCCTATGGTCCGCTCTAGGGAGATAACTATGGAGGCTGAGTCGTCCGATGCAGGCAGGCCGAAGCCTGACCTTCTGGCTAAGGTTAACCCGGAAGGGTTGACCACTACCTTGCAGGAGGATGGCTGTGGAGAATCCTACCCGCCTCCCAGGTCCACAAAGCCTGACCTCCTAGCTAACATCCACTCTGTCGACGGTCCCGCGACCGGAGCTCCTCCTGGATTCAATGCGATGATGAGGAAGGAAGATGAGCCAGAGCCACGGGGCTACCCAGCGGATCTTCAGGGGAGTCTAGGCAAAGGAGGCCCCAGAATGGGCAAAGGGAAGAAGACCATCCTGAAGACCAGAAGTGGATTGCAGTATGCTCGCCCACCGGAGACCAAGAAGCGCAAGGGAGATCTGGATACCAACCAGCAGTCCTGGGAGCTGCTTTTTCAAGGGGAGGCCCAGACAGAAGGAGCGGAGGCCCAGAGGCCTCCAATGGAAGAATGATCAACCCCAACAGGGGTGGGAGGCGTCGTCATCAACCTATACCCACAGACCCGGGGCAGCCAATGCTGGGAGGTCTCGGGCAGCCTGCACTATCAGCACCAGCCAGTTTATTTTTCTGCTATTTCTATTATGTTTTTTAGGACTATGTTTTTCCTGTTGGTTTTGGACATTGCTTTATTTTCCCCCGTGATGTTGAAACGGCGGTAGGAGGTTATCTTGAGTTGTTGCCCACAAGTACAAGTGGGCTAAAATTATGGGTCCATGAGCGTCGGGCTTGCTACGGTCGGCCCGGACAAACATCTGGAACCCGAGGCGGTCACGTCTCAACTTGTCTAATTGCCAGTTGGCGTTAATGAAATTGTCGGTTACCCGTTTCAAAAAAAACTTGTGGGTGTGAGTTTGCATGAACCAAGATGTTTATATTTTAGTCAGTTTATTATATTTACGTGACAAACTAATTCTGAAATAAATAAATATGAATAATTAAAGGATATACTTAGTTAACAAATATTGTATAGTAGAATGTACAATTTTTTTTATTGATCTGACTGAAGAAGCATTTGGGCCGCGAGCATAGTGTAGATGGGCTGTGGTGAACCCAGATTGCTCGTACCACAACAACTGTTAGGGAACCAAAGATCAATTGTATTTGGTACAAAAGTAAAAAATAAAATAGTCGAGAACCGTCAAATCTGTTCACATAAATGTGAGACATGCAATGACTCCAAACACACATGATGTTTCGTATGCAGCAACAACAGTATGGAAAACTATTTTCATCCTTACTGCCATTTACAAAACTAATTTTTCATTTTATTTATAATTAAATTTTTAAACAAAAAATGCCTTTCATAGTACTTTTTTCTTTGATCTTTTTTTTTGATAAGCGCTAATTTCTTTTATTAAAGGTCGATCTCCGAAGAGGAGAAAGCTAAAAAACACGCAACCACGATTACAATAATCTTCGGAAAAAAGAAATAGGGAAAAATCCCTTAACAATAAATTAAACCAAACAAGAACTAGTCATCCTCATACCACTCGCTTTTCGAGCTCGGGTCACTGGGATCCTTCTGGTTGAGGGCCCGGTTCTTGGACCTAGTATTATGAGTACGAGGTACCAAACTGGATTTAGGCCTTCCTTTACAAGCCTTAGTCGCGAGGGCTTCCTCCAAGCTTTTGTCGAAAGATTGCAAATGATATATCACTCTTTGGGACACGTTTTGAATGGGTGGGAGCTTCACACCAAAAACCTTATCAGTAACATAATCCGAAAAATGAACAGGAGCCCGACTTAGACGTTTTGGAGGTTTGAGGAGAGCATCCTTCCATGGACCGGTCTGATCCCCGGAAGAAGCACCCCGCTCTAGAGCCCCTCCTGCGTACACAACGGGCTCGGATTCCTTTTGAACTACCATCGTTGCATGATCAAGAGAATCAACCAACGGTTGGGCTTCTACACCAGTTAGCCCATTTACATCTCCATTACCCACGTCTTGGGACTGCTCTTCAACAAACCCAAGCCAAGAAATAATCTCGGTGACAACCTCTCTTTCCCACGCCAAAGCCTCTTGACTAGGCACTTCTTGCCCAACAACATATTTAAATGGGCTTGAGGAAATGGCTTGGGTTGCTTGATCCACAAGCAACCCATCACCTTGAACTTCAAGGCCTTCAACAGACCGAACCTTCACCGATTCTACAGCGTGGTCCGTGCAAGGAGGAGCGGAGATCACGGGGTTAACAACGATATCAACAGGAAAATCGTCGAGATCACGGTAATTGAGATTCGAAAATTGATTCGAAATCTTAACCTTCCCCGAAGAATTCTCACAGTTTTGACTGTCGCTTGGGGACGTCGACGTCGACGAAACAGGGGACGAACTCTGGTGAACTTGGTGCCGAAGCCTTGTTCGTCGGAGAGAAACCTGTTTTGTTCCCAACCTGTTCCGGCGAGTTGTAGACGACCAAGGCCTTCTCATTGCCAATCAAGCTCGCCTGAACACACTTAGGGTTGATTTCAGCTTCTAAAACGTGTTGTGACCCCAAAACAGAGTTCTGAACTTCTCTTTTCCAGGCAATCGCAATGAAAAGGATATGACCATTTACTTTGAAACCATTTAAGCTATCCACAGCATCAGACTCAACAAAATTTGATGAGAAACTGATGAAACCGAAGTAACATCCTTTACGATTTGGACGTTTCAGAAGAGACACCTTAATGATTTCACCATAGCTATTGAAGAAATTCTTAAACCAAATTTCAAACGTCTCGTATGGCAAGTTGCTTACGAATTTTTTTTGATCTTGCTTTCATCCATATCAAATGATCCTTTTTTCTTTTCAAATGTATTTCAGGGATGATAATTTGCTTATCATCAGATGGTATCACTTTAAGTGATATTAGAGATTTTCCATTTGAATATTTTGTATCAAATAATTTTCTCCTTGAGTACTTGGTTTGAAATAAGGCATAAATTTAGATGTTTAATTATTGTAAAAATCAATGAAAAAGTCAAGTAAAGGTGAAAATCAGGCACTAAGAGTGAGTGCGATTGGGCAGAAGTTTGTGGAGGGTAATAAAAACCTATGAAGTATCAAGTCAAAGACAGGTACTTCATAGGACAGTAATTATGGATATGAAACAGATCATCATTGGCTCAGCAGAGACTGTAAAAGAGACTGTGAAAACCCTGTAAATTTACTGTTTCTGACTATGACTTTTTTCCTTTTTGATGGTACCTATTACTTGCTTAATTGCTTTAATTTTCATTTTCTTTTTACACGAGCATTTCTATAACTTTGTGCTAATTCTATATCTTAATTCATGCTAACTGATATTGAAATGTTGATATATGTGAGCATCCCCTCTATTGCAAATGCCGTCTAGTCATGTTATATGTGGTTTGTGTATGTGACAAATAAAAATATATAAATTTCCGTTTTGATGTACAAATAAAGATATATGATTATCGTTTAAAAAAAAATATATGATTATATTTATATTTAGTTTGAGTTAAGAAAATAAGTTTTTTTTATTAAAAGGTGCGAATTTTATTAGTAGCAAAACTTGACAAAGATGTGTGTCAAGAAACAAATTTATTAACCACTTAAAAAGAGCACAAAGAGAATCGTCTCTAGGGATGGCAATGGGCCGGGTTTGGGTCGGGTTTTGTGATACCCGTACCCGACCCAATTTCCCTACTTGTGGCACGAGCCCGTCCGGGACCCGATAGTGACCCGTTTGCTACCCGGCCCGTTTGTGGCCCGACCGGGTCGGGTATTACCCTACCCGCCCGTGACACCATAATTTTATTTCACTACTTAATTTATATTGACAAAAGTTTCATAAATTTATATGAAACATATAATCTTATCATCTCGGATAGGTAAAACAAGTAACAACAAACCGGCTCCGGTTTGTGCTATAGAAAAACAATAAAATATACGACTAACATAACATGTTTTACACAGTTTATTCATGTAATTATACTTTATATGTATAAAACACCATAATTGTACATATTTATGATTATATTCATGTAATTACATATATATATATATATATAATAATATGTATAAAACCAAACATGTGTGACATGTAACTTAATTTACTCTTTTAACTACGTATAAAAATAAGAAAATTAAACTTCTCTTTTAACAAATAAATAGCCAATTGATTTTTTACTGTATATATAGGGTAGAAACGTAAAAATTAACAAATAAATTTAGTTTTTTTTTATTATTTAGTAACCTATCGGGTCGGGTCTGGGCTGGGTAGTACCAATCCCGAGCCCGACCCGAGCCCGGTTAAAAGCCCGATCAAACTACCCGTACCCGGTCCGTTTGTGCAATGGGTCGGGTCTGGCCCGATTTTTTTGGGTCGGGTAGGTCGGGTCCTCGTTGGGCCTGGGTATTATTGCCATCCCTAATCATCTCAAAGTTCTTTTTATCACTATAACTACCACATATGGTTTAGGAAGAAACGGATGTCGGTATGCCCCGACGGCCGCCATAAAGGCAAGAAGAAAAGGTGGGTGGTGAAAAGACGGTGTTGGAAGTCTCGGTCCAATTTATGAGCTAGGGCTGCATCAGCAGAAGGAGGTATGACCTATAACAGGAACCCCTCCAAAGTCGATCCCTGAGGTCCTTGTTGTCTAACATTCCTCCTGGTGAGGCTGTTTACCAGCCCTCGCCTGATCATCCCGAGGCACGTCCGCAGTAGGTCGCTTGATCCTATCAATATAAGGGACGCCAATATCTTCCAAGTCAGAGGCACCGGGCTCCCCTCCCCTCAGATATGGTGTTGGAGCTGTAGGACCCTGATCACCCCAAAGTTGGCATGAAACCAATTTCTTCCAGCCTGGGTCAACTCCATTGACCGCCCGAGCCATTGTGCCGGTAGGTACAATACTTAGATACCCTTCTTTAGAACCGGGGGACCCTTAGGTACAGCACGTAGGGATGGCTCCCCAAAGCCCGGAGGTGTTTGCTTTGGTTCCTCTCAATCCGTGGCATAGGATTTATCCTGTTTGACCTTCTGATATTCAAGCATAAAAGTCCCAATCTTCAGGTCGCCTCGGACTTCCAGCTTGCAATCTCGCACCACGTGTTCTATCCTCCCGCAGTTATAGCAGATAAGGTCGACCTTGACCGGATCCAGAAAATCAGCAAATCAGAGCACCAACCCTCGACGAATAGGCCGTTCCATGAGATGCCAATAACAAACCCTCACTTTACCACCCCAGCACATCCCCCACTGATCGTATGGCACCGTCACACAAGACCCTAACGCGTCGCCAATGGTACGACCCATCGCTTGTGTACGAACCAACGGCGGGAGACCCCTCACGTGGACCCAGAGCTGTAGGCGATCCAGCGCGTGGGGATCCCGAGCACAAGGGCTGAGGTCCCCCAACATTAAGGGTCGACCATCAAAGTACCAGGGCTCGTTGTCCCTGACCCAAGTCCTAGCCTTAGCCTTTGCAAAGTAGAAACCGAACAAACCAGGTCCCAGGTCCTTAACGACCAGCCCATTTGAAGCCTTGCCCCATGCAGTAGTGATAACACTCAAAATTAACTCCTTTCGAGGTGTCTTATCTGACCAGAGCCGTCCTTCCATTTCCCACTGCTGCCGAGATATAACAGTCGAACTAACCAGAGAATAAGAAACCAATACCTCAACCTCCTCGTCATCCTCTATTGAGCAGGAAGAGACCTTGTCCTGAAGCGCCAACAGCGAGGCCTGAAGCTCCAGATCATCCGCTGTTGGCGGAGACGGCGGGTCCTCCGAGGCTAGGTCCGGTCTCCCCTACACCATCCCCTTTGGGATCGTCAGACAAGTCGGGATGAGAGGGATCCTATCCTAATTAGGCAGATGCCTCCCCTAACCCGGCACGAGGCGTTATGGATTGGAAAGATATGATGGATGCTTTGCCCGAGGCACGACCCTGGTACCAATCATCGGGGCCTTGCCTTTAGCAGGGTAACGGTAGAAAGGAGGATCCGACTCAGAGGGTGGAGGTACTGAAACATTGAGGGGATGGGTTGTAACCGGCAGGAGGACCGAAACCCTAGGCAGTGCCTCAGTACACCGTCGCTTTAGGTTTTGGCGACGCCGCTTGAGCTTTAATCGGACGACCCTGATGCAACTTAGTCGGTGGCATCTACGTCGTACCAACGACGAACGGGATCACCGCCAAGGATAGCGGAGGCGGCGATATTGCAGATGCCGAATTGGCTAGGGTTTTGCGTGGAAGCGGAGAGGTTGTCGAGGCCGTCTTGGTTGGGGTGTCGCTCGGTTCCGTGGTGGTGAGAAGGGCGGGGACACCATGCACGATCGAGACTTGTTTGGGTCTCCTTTTCCGACGGGTCTTAGGCGGCACAAAAGGTCCTACGCCCACTCCTTCCGAGGACGCCTTGTGAATGGGTGCTGAGGGGCTCAGGCCGGAAGTAGCAGCAGCAGCGGGAGCCAAGGCGGAGTCCGGGGTCGGAACGGTGAGGGTAGAAGGTGGAGACGCCATGAACGCAAACCGCATACGTAACTAGGGTTTCTCAAAGTATTGAGGATCTTGAGATTGTTAAAAAAATATGTTTAGAAATGGTTGAATTTAAAATAAAAGTATGCTTTTATTTGTGAATTTGGACAATATGCTTTTTTGACAATCTACTTTTGATTTTAGCGAAAGAAACATTTTATTATTATTATTATTATTATCAAGGGTTAAATATCGAAACTTATTTTGAAATATTGGTAACGAGCATTATACTATACAACGTTTCAAAATGATAAATGCACTACCTTAAGTATTGGTCACGCGATTCTGTTAGTAAAAATGGACGGGATATTCCATTTCTTTTATCATATGACCTCATGTGTATGGTAAAATAATGATTTTGCTCTTACTTATTTGGCATCTATATATTTTATAAGTACCAACAACAAGTGTACAATGGTAATGTTCCTTATAAAGTATATATAGGTCAAATAAGTAAGGGCATAATCGTTACTTTACCATCCATTAAATGACACATGATGTCATATGACTAACGAAATGGAATATTTCGTCCATTTTTACTATCAGAATCGCGTGACCTATACTCAAGGTAGTGCATTTGCCATTTTGAAATGTTGGGTAGTGTAGTGTTCGTGACCAATAGCTGAGAGTAAGTTTCAATATTTAACCCTATTATCAAAATCAACTACACATAGAGTACTAGTGTAGGAGTATGGATAGTCCTTCGATAATCTCGTAAAACTAGTCTTAAAAATCCTCATTGATACATCTTTGGTTTTGACAATTAAGACTAAACACCTAGAAAAAAATATAAAACCTATAGAACCAATCTTAGCTCGATCTTATAAAAATACGTGTGCCTAAGTGATGCTTAGTCATCAGGGAGGAATAAAAATATCTGTAGAAAGTGTGCAATTTGATTAGGGATCACAGTATTTGGTGGAGGAAATCATATAAGGGCCAGGATGTTGTCCCCCCCCCCCCAATGACTCGTATCCCCAAGCGCACTTCATTTACCCTAGCGAGTCTGTTTTCTAGACCTTGCTTGATGGTCATGTGGTTCTTTAACTGGTATTATAGTGGTGAGGCTCAAGCCAATCTTCTTGGTCAAGGTCTTCTTCGGCTCAATAGCTGGATGGCAGTCATTATTTCCTTGGCCTTTATGTGGGCTATCAACTCTGAGGGTTGTCCCCTCAACCCTCTTGGTTTTCCCGTACCTCCAAACTATGAGGGAGCCAGGGGCCATGGGTTATGGTCCTACTTAATTGTGGGTTAGGTAAGACATTGGTTGTTACATCCAATATGTTTTCTTGAGAGAAAGCCTCATATATCCCTTCACCGGGATGAGAATGTCAGGTGGGCGTGTCCAGGAATATCTTGGAGCTTTAGGTATGGAGTGTGTGGTCAAAGGCAGAGCAAGGGTTGTGGATGACAGTGGTGAAAACCCTAGAGGAACAAGGGAAGAAGATTGACTTTGTCTGGGCTTGTAATCCGTAGTGAAGTGGAACCCTAGCTTCGATTTTACATCGGAAGCATGAGAAAAGTCGAACCTGGGTATACCGGGTGTCATATTGTTGCACTCATGAACTACATGTCCTAGGAGACTATAGTTAAAGCAGAACAAAGGCAGCCGCTCATACGTCAAACCGACCCAAACAAGAACAGGGAATTCTTGAACCTAAGCATCATTGAGAGACTAAGGGGCTTGACGATACCAACCCAAAAGCCAACTCGAATCTTTCCTCTCCAATAGAGACCCTGTTTGTCACAGTGAACTTTCACGCATCCTACGAGCGTGTCTCCCACTGTGGTCGGTGTTACATTGGTCATGATTTTCGGTGGGAGATCCTGCATTTGGCCTCGTAGTTAAAGACGATACATCTAAGACAATAACTCCCCGTGTAGTGGGAGGTCAACAAGAATGAGTGAGACACGTCAAAAGCATTATGGATTATCGCGACATACCTTGTTATCAACCTCATACGAGGCAAAGTAGAATGCGTACACATCTGGAGCAAGGTCTGTGACCACCAGCCCTAGGTTGAGGGACCCCACCCCTTCGTGATAACCTACACGTAATTTTCTGATTAAATGACCTACTGGAGATAAGATGACCAATCATGTCGTAGAGGTGGTAGAGTAGTGAAGATTGGTCTGCCCACGTATATGATACCTCAATGACAGTTTCCTTATCCAGGACTAGAGAGCATACAAATAGGTTGTGTTAGATGTCATCGAGGGACAGTGAGGGCGTTTCCATGATAGACGGCATGAGCGAAGGAATGCCCGATGTGCACGACACCATACGAGAAAGTGGAGGAATGCCAAGAGAGACAGAAATGCAAGCCTACCGCTAGCCAAGCTTACGGGGGCGATTCGTCTGGTCGATAAGTGGTTTCGAAGGAGGCGGCGATGTCAATGCTTAAAACACCAGTACGCTGAAGGAGGGCATCACAATGACAACCAAAGATGGTGAGGAGTTCGTGGGGATGGTCTGTCGAGGAGAGAAATAAGGATTGATTTCGTAGCCCTATGTGCACATTTGGGGCGTACAACCTTATGGGAGGGTTGTGCTGGCATAGTCAATACTTCATCGAGGATACCCACTGATGGCGGGGAAATCGACACCGACATGGTAGTGGCAGGAGCAGGGACGACAATGGTTGGAAGGGGCGGCACCATTGGGGAACAAGAGGGCTAGAGAGAAGGGCTCTAGGGTTGACAAACTACTTAAGACATCGTTACTCAAAATTACTCATATTATTTTACCTTTTGACAATTCATCTTTTCACCTTCATCTGTTTATATTCTCATTTTTATGTTCGCTCTCGTTCTTCCTAATTCACTAAGATTTTTTCATGTGTGCAACCCTACTTCGCCATACCTCTCAATTTTTATATTTATGAAGATTGTATATGTTGTTCTATTAAATCGCATCCCAACGAAGATCATCGGTGCAGACAACTAATGAGTAATGACCATCATCACACTTCACTAAAACCATAGTTTTTTGTTTGATGAACCGTCCCCAATAGTAATTGATGGTTGTCCAACGTCAAGAACTTCAAAGACAATTGAGATATACTTGAAGATTCTTATAGTGTTCGAGTATATTTTTGGGTTGTCCAAGGATGTTATGCTAATTTCTATTAGTCTTCAAATGTATTTCGGTAGTGTCTGGAAATTTACGAATAGATATGAACACGCGTAATACATTTCTATTTAGTGTAACTAACACTAGATATAAATTCATGTTTTGTATTCTATTTCAACTGCTAAAAACACCAAATAGTGATGGTATACAAATTTGTATTGTCAACAACTAAAAGATGGATCGTAGAACATAAAGAAATTCAAATACAAGGTTTCATACAATCTATGTAATGTCTACATCTATTTTTCACGCTTCTGCAAACTTTGGATGAATATGCAACACCTACACAAGGTGTGATCTTCCATATGTTGCATGATCTTCTCCGAGACATGAGATTTATTCCCTTAGTACTTCCGTTTGGAATAGATTTTAATCTTCTCAATGTTGTTCGACATAATTATAGATTAAGGTTTACAAGCATTGTTGTATAAATAAGGATAGATAGACGCCTAGGCTCCAAAACCATGTTGATCCAATTTTTGCAATAAAGTCGAGGCAAGGTAAGGCAAAAACCTAAAGAGATAATGATGGAGTTCAATGACACTTGGTTGTGTGCTTGATTGTGATCCACGCGCTCAAACCCTAATCTTGCCTAAGCTATGCAGTGTTTCCATCGAAACTACCTAGAGAAGAAGCGTGCACGATGGAAGAGTGTATAGAAGGAAGCTCTGATTTGGAGATTCGTGGTGAGGCTCGATCGGTTGCGCTACCAGAACCAGATATGGAGGACCTTATCGGAACGAAAGGGTATCTCGTCTAATACCTCGACACGTGAATCCTATAAGGACGACTCCTTTTGCACCCATCGGCACGAGTGGGATGTTTCCCTTTTGTACTGGGAAGGAGGACTCTGGATTCCCCCCACCCCCAAGGCTCGTAAAACAGCATTGTTGGCCAGTCTCCGAGGAGCCACACCCCGACCCTAGTCTCCTCCTTCCTCTAAGTAAATTTTTTGGCATCTTGTCGATACACCACAAGACTGATTGAACCGAGACGGAGAAAATCATCTGAGTCACACGTGCCGCTCACCACAAGAATAAAGAATCACCACTGCATGTTACCTGGATTAGTCGGACAAATACTCTAAGACCAATGTTCTATATGTCAATAGAACTATATCTTGAGTTTTTTTTCTCCGTATTTTCAGTAATTTCATTTATGTGACTATTTCTAAATTATCATAAGTAATTTATTATTATACCCGTCTAAAAAAGGAAAATGCGGCGAAAGGATACAAGTAGAAGTTTTCTCAACATAAAAAATGATGTCAGACGGTAAAACATGGTAGTGTAAGAAAATCAAACACAAATTTAAGCTTAAGTTTTGAAGTTCATTAAAATCTTGACATGATACCATAGATAAAAGTTGGCTCCATCTTTAAAAGATGTGGATCATTATTACATGATAATTTTCCAAAGACATGGACGACAGCTACTTAAGCATTCTATGTTGGATCAAACTTGTCTGTTTCTGTCTTTCAAGTTTTAACTCTGCCTTATCATTTTTACAATTGATGTAACCCCCCAAACCCTACTTGTTGACCTTAACATGCGAAGCAAAAAAACATAATGCAAAGACAACATAGATGCCATCTACATCACATCATGAGTAACTTCTTTTGTCCTGTTGTAAAGTGGCATTTATTTACACGAAAAAAGTGCTTTACAAGAGATGATTTTATTTTATTTATTTGGTTTATATATATATGTTGTCCGATATTGTGGAGGGGTTGTTATCAAGTACCTGCACATAACTCAATCAAGCAACGGTTGTTTCAGCTTCTGAGCTCAAGTTGTGCAGAGACGGATCTTTACATTGCCATTGATAAGTAAATGTAGTATGTGAAGTCCGGATGACTCATGCACACAGTGCCTTTGGATTCATACAAACTATACATATATCATAATCAAACAAATTCAGAGCAACCAAACAGTGTTTATCATTCACTTTGTTTTTTTCTTCTTGTTGCCTGCATCTTTCCTTTAACGTGTGCAAACACAATACGTACATCACATCACTCCTTATAACCTAGATTGAACTGTGTTTATTACAAATGAGTTTAATTATATATTAGTAATGTATATTTAGTATTTTTGTATTTTTTAAAATATTCAATAAAGGTCCTTATGTTTTGTCACGGCTCATTTATATGTCTATATGAATAGGTTTTAGGTCATTTACACGTTTTATGAATTAGTCACACATCAATTACATACCTAATGAATTGGTCACATATTACAAAATTCGTGTAAACTTGACTAAAATCTTGTGTAGTGTGTGACCAATACGTAAGGGGCACGAAAGTTGTGAGACCATTAATACATAAGGGACACTACACGTAATTAAGCCTTACAAATAACTATATTAGGGACAATTGAAAAATCACGACAAAACAACATAAATCTATTAACAGGATATCATGTTAATGAGTTATACGCCAATAAATCATAATATAATGTTTTCGCATGATAACTCCGATAAAAAAATCACATGATAACCAACTACAATATTATTGTTCATTTTTCATAATGATACAAAATGGATGGAAAAAGAAAACTCGATGAAATGGGTCTTGGATTGAATGAAGAACCGGCCGAAACAATGTTGTGTCTTCATTCTATTTTTGTTCGATACGGTACTTTAATTAGTTGTAGACAATTTACACGATAGTCTATTATCGTGATTTTTTAATGTGCACGTGGACAATATATATGATATTATTTAAAAATCTTTATCATTATTTTATAATACGTAAATACATCATCAAAGAGTTTTATCTCTAAAACGAGTTTTTCACAATCATAAAAACTAAATATTAAATTAAATAATTAAAATCAAAATGTTGAGGCAAAAGCAAGAAGATATGTCTCTTATGAGAGCTTAGCATTTACATCTTTTAACAACCCCAGTTTTGTATATAACTCCATGGCGATTATCATGAAATAAAAGATAGTAATAAATGAATAGGGCAGTCAAACGTAAAGGTACTTTTGCATGGCAACAAGTTACCGAAGATCCTCATCTCTATATAAGGGTCTATTGGGTATGTTATTTAGACTCACCTTTCTTGACTTTGGCCTCTCCAGAGGACTCTACATCCCTTTACCTAACTCCTTCACAATTTCCCCGAGACCCTCCATCGCTGAATCTTCCAATCTCTCTCTCTCTCTCTCAAATGGCAGCATTTTCTACCTACCAAGACTATAACATGAACCCTTTTCTTGTTGACTCTGTTTACTTGAAGATCATGTCTGGGATTTTCATGGAGGATGAGAGCAACATGGCCATGAACACCAACTGCCTCTCTCAAATTTACCCCCAGGCCGAGCCAGTTGTTCAGGATGCGGTTCATGAGACCAGTAGCTGCCATGACCAGAGCTCAAAGGTGGCTCTTAGTCATGATGATGATGAGCCCTCTGTTACCAGAAAGCAGAGCTCAGAGTCCTCCAATGTGTTGGACAAGCTTGAGAGTGGTGAGCAGGTCTCCCAGCAACTGAGCCCCATCCACAAGAAAAGAAAGACCAGAAATGGGTCTGGGTCAGGCTCTTCCTCAAATTCTGCTCAATCCAATTCCAAGGTGACCCACAAGAAATTGAACCAAATTCTCACAGTTTCTGCAGATGGGTTTTGCTTAATTGTGTTAAAAATTGAATCTTTGTTATCAGGATGGTAGGGAAGAGAAAGGCAAGAAGAAACAGAAGCAAAGCAATGGAGAAGCCAAAGAGAAGAATAAGAAAAAAGCAGCAGCTGCAACAAGTGAAGCACCAAGTGGGTACATTCATGTGAGAGCAAGAAGAGGTCAGGCCACTGATAGCCACAGCCTTGCAGAAAGGGTACTGATTAACTACACTACTGTTCATGAACCTCTTCATTTTCAGCACAAGGTTTCATTCAACTTATGAAATTCCCATTTTACCCCCACACCCACCATATGAGGCCAAAGACTGTCATTTAACTCAATATGGGTCACACTACACACACCCATCAGGGATTGATTGCTCAAACTTGCCATATCTTGCAGGTGAGAAGAGAGAAAATCAGTGAGAGGATGCAGACTTTGCAAAGGCTTGTTCCTGGGTGTGACAAGGTGTGTATAAATTTACTTGTCTTCAGTTTGTCTTTCTAAAAATATGCATGGAGCCTGTCTCTTTGCTGCTACCTCTTCCTTCCTTCTTCTTCTTCTTCTTCTTCTTGTCAAACACATGCATATACATATACATGTTTTCTGACAAGTTCCATATATGGTTTGGTCCAAAAACAGGTAACTGGCAAGGCCCTCATGTTGGATGAGATAATCAATTATGTGCAGTCCCTACAAAACCAAGTAGATGTAATGATCAGTAACTTGCACTATAACTATGCAAATGAAACTATATGGCTTGGCGAATGATGTTCTTTCTCAATTTGCAGTTTCTCTCAATGAAGCTTGCTTCTGTGAATCCCACGTTCTATGACTTCAGCCTTGAACATGACCCATTCATGGACTTGAGCCCTGATCAACAGGTATACAACCAAAGTAGAAATGTCAAGTTGTTTTGGAAACTCCACATGACAATATATAACTGTAGAATATATGAACTCCTAATGAGATCTTTGTCTCTGTCATGAGTTCAGAGACTAAACAGCATGCATGCATCACCATTGCCACAATGCAGCCCCAATCAGCCCACAGTTTTTGATGATACACCACCCACCATCAGCTACAACAATCCTGTGGACACTTCTGCTTTCTCTCAGGTACAATTAGTATAGTAATATTCTCAAAAACTAAGGGCTTCTGTTATGTGAAATAGCAATTTCTCTAACTTTGGCTGGAACATCATTTTCAGGACGATACTAGTTTATTATGGGATGGTGATGAGGAGCAAGGAGAGAAGTTTCTAAATCCATCTGGGTTCGATAACAATCTGTGTTCTTTTCGAGTAGTTTAATGTATTATATATAGCAAGACCCTTCAAGTTCTAAGTAGTCAAAATTCATGTACCGAATTTGATGTATATGGAGAAGACAAAGGGCTTCAGAGCTGTGAAGAACACATTAAAGAGGTCTCTGAGTCTGACAATGAATAAAGGTAAGATCAATGGATGGATATGGAGAAGGAAGAGAGGCAGAGGACAGAGAAATGGAAGCAGACCAAATAAAAACCAGACCCTCTTTTGAGCTCTCGTTTCTGTCCACTCTCTGACTCGCTTTCATGCACAAATTCCAAATAGACTGTGCTAGTTTTAAGACAATTATTTTATGTTAGAGAGACTACTATTAATTATTGTTACCGGTGAATGAATAAACGAAAATAAATAATATTTTGAACTCAATTGTTTTTATGTTATTCTGTTATGAGAAATCGAAGAAAAAGATCGTGTATAAATATATGTATGTTATAGTGTTAGGTTTCGATTTACGGTTAAATCCAACATAAAATATCATATGTACGGGTACGCGATTGATCATAAACATCACTCGAAAAAATCATATATGGAGAAGGCCAAATAAAATATATTTTCCGTGAAATTTAACAGATATATCATGAATAGAAACCTGACATCTATAACAAGCAAATGTTTTTAACATACGATAGGATCTTATGAAGTTTGTGAAGTATATTGTCCTTCTTTCCATTCCCTTAGTTTTTAGTTACTTATGTTTGTTCCCTCTATTTTTGTTCTCTTTCTTCTTTTTCTCAACCGATACTAAAAGACAAATAAAAGAGTGAGATAGATGCTGTTGCTGTTGACAAGACAATTGAAGCATCTATAGATTTCTTTTGCTTGTATATATGGTGGAATGAAGCTTCTCTGTTTTGGCATCATTATAACTTGGATCTGTACCCGCTGCCACTCACAGCCCGATCCATATTTATTGGATATCCGACTCTCAATATCATTTATATATTGAGGGCTGAGACTTGTGTTGCACAATTAAATAGGATTAAGTGTGTAACTCTTGTTTTTTATTTTATATATTTAACCTAATGTGATGTTACCATCCTACAATTATCGGCATGTAAAGTAAAAACATAATAGATGATGTTTGTCAACCTAAGTCCCACAAAACATAGGTGACAATGGTTAAAGACAATAATGTTTATGCTGCAGTTCAAATGCTCAAAGTACATACATAAACAAGGATTGACTGAGAGATTCACTATAGGTTATGACACCTAAATAAGTCCTTTGTCAGCTACCCCATGAAACATTTGATTTTGCTACAGAAATAGAGTTATCATCATGTTCCCTAAAACCATAGCAATAATGCATGCGTGGTTAATCACACACTCAAGTATCAGACAAAATTTCAGACATATTAATGGACTCATAACATTAATTTTCATCCTTATCTGACAATGTTTATCTCTTAAACCTCGATGGTTGATTCAGACAATCCATGTGGTTGATTATTGTGCTGCTTCTGGATTTCCAGATTGACCCACTATGCTGCATTTTTCAGATCAACACCACCACTCACCAGACTCATGTCTATTACTGTTAGTTTGATTAGAGCATCCACAGTCATCTCGTCGGCTGCCGGCGAGAGGGCGCCGGCGAGATGACTTAAAATATTAAACTTTAATTATCTCGCCAGTGAGGAGACAGCGACGTCTGCAGTGGGTAAAGTGTTGCTGGCGAGGAGCAGCCGGCGAGAAGGAGGAAAAAACATTAAAAAAATGAAAAACAATTTGCAACATAAACCCACACCTTTATTATATTTATACATATACCACACATACGATAATTAAAACAAACTGTAACGATAATTATACATATAATTAGCACGCAGATGGTAAGTTAGTACATACTTAAACGAAATCTAATTTTAGGACACGATCTACAGCTCGTGAACGTACTGCAGGAATTTGTACTGGTCTCGAACGATCTCCCACAGACCCATCTTCATGAAATTGTTGCGATGGGCATTGTAGTGGGCAGCGGCTGCTTGAGAGCGAACGTGAGTCTCGGAAGTTCCCGGCGGGGCGTTATGAACTGCTGCACGGTAGCACAATTCATACCGGTGGATTCTCCGGGCGAGTTCCTGCCAGTGGTCTCGACACTGTTTCTGGGTTCTCGGCGGGGAATTGGCCGGAGCATTGTGGACAAAATTGGCATACACTTCCGGCCAATACCTATGATTTGGGCCCGGCCGGGCGTCCTGCAGCCAACATAGGACCAACACCATCTCTTCCTCGTTGGTCCACGGGTATGAGCCTACGCCGGCCATTGGTGCTTCGAAGAAAGTGAGGAAAAATTGAAGAACAAAAGTATTGGAGATAGAGAGAGATTTGGAGAAGAGATGTGAAGAATGAAGGAGGAGAAGGGTGTCATTTATAGGGGGTGTTTATTTATAGTAGAAGAGAGAATTTGAGTGTGTGTAAAATGAGTTTTGGGGTGTTTATTTATAGGGGGGAAAAGTGAAAAAAAAAATTAATGCTGCCAGCGACCCAGGCCACGTGTCGCCAGCGTGTGGCTCGCCAACGGCCGGCGCGCCACCCGAGGAGATCAGATTCATCCTCGCCAGCGAGATCTGCTGGCGAGGTCGTTAACGACTACCCAAGTCGCCAGCTGCTTCCTCGCCTGCTCCCCGCCTGCTCCTCGTCGGCGAGATGATCTCGCCAACTGCCCCTCGCCGGCGAGATGATCTCGCCAGCTGCTCCTCGCCCACGACTGTGGGTGCTCTTAGCAACAATTTGAACAAGTTACGGTTTCTGGCTAAAGTGGCATTGGCCACAGACAAGCAAAGAAAGAAAAGATAAAAAGAGAGCCAATCTATCTTTAGGGAGGTCTAGTCCCATCTCTTGTACAGTAGATGTGCAGCTCCATAATTTCAAGGTTTGGATTGGGTTTCAGATCATATGATCATGATGATTTTAGTTTTACTCTGCTTTTTGTAAGATCATCATGATTAATTGAGAACCAATCAGTGGAAACGGAGGGGTTGGCCCACAAAGAAATGCAATTTATTTCAAACATATGGATCATTGCAAAACTTGTAATCAGATTCACTTCACTGATCAAGACAGTATCTGATCTGAAGGGCACTTCCCCCAATCCCGTGTCTCTTCTTTAAAAATAGAAAGAAGACTGAAATGATGCTGCCAAGTGCCAACCATATAATAATGGCATTATTTATTTATTTATTTATTTATTTATTTTAATTTTAAAACAAGTGTTCGTCTTATTCTTTCTTTAACCATTTTTCTTGTTGTCATCTCGACTTAAACTTAGATCATTTATTGTAAATTCACAAACTTAAAACTTGACTGAATAAATTGAGAATACACTCTTAACTCATTATTTGGGTAGAAACATGTCTTCTTCTCATTAATTTGGTATAGTCAGCTACCAAATAACCAACTCTACTTAATATCACCAACAAAATTCTGATGTTCCCTACCTATGGAGATTTAACTAGGAGACGGTCTTCAAAACTTGCAAAGAAAGAAATTGTCTCAAATCTGTACTACTCTCATTAGGGTTGTCCGTGTGCCGGGGCTCGGCCACATAGACATATTTTTGAACCACACCGAGATAAACGGGTTGTCCAAATTAGAACTCGTCCCCAGGCCCATTAGGCGATCAGCATCCCGCCCGTTAAGATTATGGGGAGGGCCATTGGTTTACACTGGCCCAACCAGATTACACTTCAATCCTACCATTAACAGCTTCAAAATTAACACACAATTTTTCAATCTTGTTCCATTGGCCAAAAAAATCATTAAGAAGAGATCAAAGAGTGCTTAAAAGCTCTTATTTTTGTCACTTCTTAATGATGAAAAAACATCATACCTATTGAAATTTCATCACATATTCAAACGTTCTATCCTACCGGTTGGGGCCGGGCCCCGGTGAGGGATTGTTTTCTCAATCCAAGCCCAGCCCAATTATCAACGGAAACTCTAATTGCAATCTACTACTGCCCCATAACCCATTGGAGCGGGATGAGTCGGTTGACCGGTTGGCCCGGGTTCCTGATCTATTTTGGACAACTCTAACTCTCATGACAAGTCAGCGTGCTTCTCAAAAACTCCCCAAGCTTGACACCTGTCAACATTATGTATTATGCCAAAAAACTGCCACCTGGAGAAAAGAAACCTCAAAGCCATGCTTTGCCCAGCTCAACAAGGCCTATTACGTGTCACCTGCAGACTTCATCTATCATCAACACGCGTGGCATAACATGCGAGATTGGTGAACGGAACGTCGACACATTTGTGCATGTGAACATACATATAATATGTTAGAGATTTCTAGACCGTATCGAGGTCCTTTCAGAGAAAAAGGGCCGTTTCACTATTGTGTGTGGTAAGGGCACTATGGCCATCTCATGACATGTGACGGGTCATGTAATGGAACCGTATGATTCATCGCGGTCGACGACGACCCGTGAAGCTTGCTAACCTTAATTGCGTGTCGATTATGGGTACCCCGACATGAATGTATGGTCCCTTTACACAATACGTTAAAGAAATGGTGCCTAAGAATGGATGATAATGATCGAGTACATCAACCCTCTCGATCTCTATCAGCTCCAGCTATCAATATGCTACGAGAATTAAATGAAGATCAGAGACGGACCAAAACCATTAATGGACATAATGAATCGAACCATTAAATATCAACCAACTAGGCAGGTGGTACAATGTTTTCATTTTCCACTAAACAAGTTCTCTTTGTCCATGTGGGCTATACGGGTAGGCTAGAGACAATACGTATTTTTTTTAATAAAAATGCTGGGGATTGGATTGCTTTCTTCTCATTTCAATGAATTAAACAAAACTAAGGTCCCTCCAAAATGGTTGAAGCGATAGGGTTTCTAACCTATATCATATACCCGTCTCTCAGGACCCATATGGAAGGTACACGCCTATTATTTTACTGATTCTCACAGTAGCATATCACGTGATTGAATCAAACATGTTTTAGGAATCTCAACTTTAATGAAACATTTCATCTTCTAGAGCCAGCCCCAGCCCCAAACACACCGCTCTTGTCAATTCCTACTGAAAAGTGTGGCTGGGTATCAAACAACAACTCTACAATAATTTTAAAACTAAAATTTATATTGTTGTGTGGTATGCTATCAACATAGTTGAGCAGTTTACCATTTAGACAAATAAGCTTTAATCGGTCTCGTTCTTAACTAAAAGTACCATTTTTGAAGGCATTAGACAAAGGAGGCTGACTGATCATGGGTTTGTTGCAACATATGATCAATCGAACAGGATGGTCTTGATCAACCAAATGGAATGGCAAAGATGATATTGCTACACTGATCGTAGATGCGTAAGACTGTCTTAATAGCAAGTTTGGAATTGCACTAGTAATTACCTTTCTTTTCCGTGCACAAACATGTAGACAGAAAAAAAAAGCATTACTATCCTAAATTTGCTCATAATGTCTCTTCCTACCAACAGATGATGTAGCTGAAAAAAGTGGCAGTTCCCAGCAATCCTATTTTCTGTTAACTTTTATGATAGTTATATGAACATCAAGATTTACATTATAATCCTATGTATTTGCTGTAGCATTTAGTTGTGAAGATTCTAATTTCCAAATTACTCATCCTTCAGATGTGCCATAACCTTCTTCATCCTCGGAATTTGTTATGTGCTCCGACACAACCAGATTTCGGTTGAGTAAGTAAAGCCCAAAATTCATCTGAATTATTTTTAAAAATATCGATATATTTTAATTTACATACATACATATATATATCATATATGAGCGCAGGATATGATTACCATGGTACTAGTAAGAGACATCGTCCAGTCAAGATAATTTGATATACACTAGGAAATATCTAAGGAGCAAGGGAGGTTGCTTGTTTGTGTTTGTTGTTTTCCCTAAGTAGACAGGACAAATGATGATAATCAAGAGTTGATGCAAAGAAAGGAGGGAGGGGGGCCAGGGGTCAGTTCCGGTATTTAGGCTGGGATTGCTTCCCGTAGGACCACAAAAGAAGAAGCAAGCCCCGCGTAGCACGGGGACTTGGCAATTGATTACCCTGTGCTTCTTGTCTTTGCTTAGCTAAAGCTAACAAGAGAGAGAGGGGAGGTGACACTTGATTAAACAGTGCAACATGCATGGAAGCCAGATCTCTTGTTAGCTAAAGCATGGGCTGTCCAAAACATACGGACACAAGACCAGATCCCACTTGCTTTTTTCTTATTCTTATCATTCATTCTCTATCAATTATAGCTTAACTAACACTAATAAATGGGTAAATTACAAATACCTACCCCAAACTTGTAGCGTTTAACTGATATCTATCCTAAAGTTTTTTTTAAACTGAAACCTATTACTCAGATGTTTAGTTATATAACAAATAGCCCAAGTCATCAGTTAAAATGATGAAAATGCCCTCAGTGATTGTTTAAATATATTTTTTAAAATAAAACTGAAGTGATTTAATAAGTAAATATATATATAACAAAAGTGATTTTTAAAATAATTATTGAAGTGTAGTTGAGGGTATTTTCGTCATTTTAGCTGACGACTTGAGCTATTTGTTATATAACTAAACATCTGAGTAGGTATCGGTTAAAAAATACGTTAAGGTAGGTATCAGTTAAACGCTACAAGTTTATGGTAGGTATTTGTAATTTATCCCTAATAAATTAATGAAATAAGAAAACAAAGAAATATATTAACAGAAACAAAGGAGTGGAGAGAAGTACCTAGAATAGAAACAAAACGTGTAGAACCAATTGCTTTCCTGAAGCCATGTCTGCTAGAGTCTATTTCTCTTTTGGGATCTTTCCAGGAAATATGCATCCAGTTCTGGAAAAGAGAAAAGAAAAGAAAATTTACTAGACATTAAAACACAAATCTTAGAGATTTTCAAGATGATGATTTTTTTTTCTAACTTGGAAGTTACATGAAGCACTTTCAGAAAATAAAGATTACTCACGTTGACCAATAGATCACCAATTTTGTCAATGCAACAACACTTCAATACTACATTTCGTGAAGGGCAGCATTATCTGTCTGTCACCTCCCCAACCCTCCATATGGGCACCAATTAAGGAGGATTAGTATACAGAGGTCATGCATACTAAAAAAACATAGCAGTTCTATTAGCTCATGTCAATCAACTGATAGGTTGATATTAGATAGCTAGCTAAAGGGGAAGAGATCATGAAAATTAACTGATCATATATTTATTTAAACACCACCTCCTTCCCCGGGCCAGAATATACCCTACTTACCTAATACATGCAGAGGTCATGAAGTGACATAGAGAAAGAAAGAAAACTAATCTCACTTTGAGCTCAAACCTGGCTAAATGGTTATACATTAACTACATGTTTTTATCTAGGGGACCATTCTCACATATAAAGGTAGGCTAGTTAGTCTCATGTCTAATCTCATATATGTAGCTAAAATGTATCCTAAAGTCAGGTTTCCTCAAAGATGGTAGGGGCCATTCCATGCCATGCGGGAACTTTTAAATTGAGTTTACTCATAAAATTAACATTTCGATTCTCCCCCTTTTAAAAAAGCAAATACAAATTAAATCCCAACAAATAGACAAATACATTTTCTCTAGCACACACCACACACTATACAGGCTGAATACAGAGAGCCCATTTTATCACTGAAATGGGAGTTAGAACTTACAAAGATCACTGATTAAACACAGCATTAACAACGAAGCTTAAAATTAGAGTAAATATTATCTACATCCTATGCTGTAGTTTCACACATCATATCAAACGTTAATAATACCTGTTAAAATATTGGAAATTGTAACTAGATTCTGTTTCACTTCCTTTGTAAACATTGATGTTTTCCCTCTCCATAATTTTCTAGAGAACAACTACAGAACCATTGCCTCAACTGCCAAGTTTAAATCACTAATCTATAAAAAAAATAGCAGGAGGGATTCGAGTATATCTGGAGAAGGAGCTGTGACAAAGTTCAAGATATGCATGCACCTTGGCCAACTTGCTGACCAGTTCAAGAACAAGCAGCGACAAGAGTTAAGCTTGTATCATCATCATCATCATCATCATCATATACTCCAATGCTACACTATTTTTAACACCACTTGGATTGAAGCAAGTCAGCAATACAAGCAGACTTTGTATTGTGATGTCTATAAAACTGGAAGCCACCACTGTTAGTGTGGCTCTACCAAGGGCTCCACGAAAAAAATACATGTGTCTCAACACTCAACTACTTAAGCTATCAAACAAGAATACTGGGGTCATAATCCGAGTCATTGTCTACCGTAGACCTGTGTACCATAGAGTCCACATGTCGTAGGGTGTTTAACCTGATCGTAAGCCAAGTAAAATACTGCACCTTTGCACATGACTGCAAGAGAAAGGCAACATTGTAGGAGAAAACAGGCCAATAATTATATTTACAGAAGTATAGAACAGTTCTACCGCCTTAACAGAGGCATGTATAATTGGGCTACAGATGAACTGGGCTGATCTTCCCCGTATCTCTATAATCCATCTCTCTAGCCTTCTAAAAAAATCCAAGTCCAATACTCACAAAGCATGGCATACATATAGCTTTTTTGAGGGGTGCTAAGTTATCAAACCCAACCGATTGACCTGTTTTAGTCCCCAAATGTCATCCCCTAAATCCTTACTAATGCTATAGAGAAAGCTCATTTTCCATATCATTATTACTATGCAGAACTGAATCTCAAGTTTATATGATCCTAAGCTGATTGAACTTGTATAGTGACCATATGACTAATGAAAAAAAATCTCATCCACCAGTGAAATGCATGGTAATACCGAATTTGTTCCCCTGCCCGCTTACAAAGCCTGTTTCTGCTCGCTAAGTAATATACACAAGCAGAGTGCGTATAACACTAAGGTGAAAATCTATAATTTCATTGTTGACAACACCAAGCACGTAGTCATTTACCTAAGACGAGTTAAATAATTATTAACTCATTGTCTATATCCTTATCCTGTCATTTTAACTATGAATTCAATGCAGTTTGCGCAAGAATCTAGAGCAGTTTGTAAGCAGTTCATATATTACCAGAAGATTTTAGTGCTTCTTAGTCAGCATATCCCACTCCAAATCAAGTTTCAAGAGAAAATTACATTAAAAATCTTAATCCAATTTTGAAATTAAAAAAATAGTAAACACGAGAATGATTTGGTTACCAGATTTGTAATGAAGATATGAGGGTGAATTCCTGCATTCACTCACTAACAGCACATCCCTCAACTTTCATCTATGAATTTCCAGTAAATGCTGTTGTGGCCTATTTATTTGTTGTCAGTTTCATCCAATCCTCAGTCGGTGCATATACAAGAAATATTCAGGCGGTCCAGGGACCACAGTGTTCAATACTGTCATACAGCAGCAACAACATACCATTACCACCTAAATTAATTGATACCAGGACCGCCTGAATTTCAAGTGACGAATTCTAAACCATGTGCTCCTCTCTTTTTCTTCTATCTTTTTGTTTGTCTTTACATGTGTTGTAAAAGATTTACAGCCAAACATGATGTCAACATACTCCATAATCATGGAGCAGCAACACGAGTCTTGAGATTACTGTTACCGGATTTGCATGTAGCAAGAACATATCCAAGTATAATATTCCATTCCATCCCGTGTAGCTCATCAGGGCTAAGAATAGTTGGATTCTTAATGCAGACACTAAGTCTTTGCTTAGAGTGGAAATGATAAGTAAATTCACTCTTCTCTTCGGTTACATCTCTATATGGTTGGCTGTCATCCAGAGAAAGTGATTCAGATAGACCTTGCATGACTCTGATGAAAAGCTTTCCTTTTGATTCCACTTAACCATGGAGGCTATCATAACAAGACTCTTAAGAAGCACACATAGTTCCAAATTCAGATTGACGTTAAAGGTGTGTGTAGTCTATGACTATGGGTGCAGTCTTTTATTTGCATTTAGGAAAACGAGATGCTCATAGCATATTTTCCACAAAACATTTCAGAATCCTAAGCCTCGCCGAGCTTCAAATTTGTCTCTTACGGTATAAGAGTTCGTGGACTCCAATACTTGCTATAAGCCTTAGTGAAACAGAGCAGGTTCTGTTCTAATTAATGTAGTTGATTTGAGACAAAAAGGGATAAGATACATGAAGATGATCACTTTGGCCACTTCTCAATAGTCTTATTCAATTTCATTTTGCCTCTATGTGACTTCCACTAATAGTATTTATAATCTATTCAAGATAATTCTCCAAGGGATACGAACTAACTTGAACCCAAAGTCCTATTCTGTGCAACCTCCACATAACAGAAACAGGATAACCAAATTTGTTTGCTATATAGAACAAATTTACATGGAATAATCAGCAGAACAATGATCTGGATAACATTTCTATACATAGCAAGCTTAAATCCACACATAAATGATTAGGCATGAGTAATATATAAGCAAATCGATAGAGATCCAAAACCTTAATCACACCACAATCTCTTCTGTAGAATGGCCTCATCCTTAACAAGCCTGCCATGAATTATCCAAAACTAATAAGAGATCATAGAAATCATATGATATACCGTATATTTTCCAGTATGAATTCGATTCTGATTAATTTCCAGCTACCTGGCCAAACAGGAATGAGTTACGAACGAGAACGAGGCCCTAAAATGCGGCCTCGAAACCTCACCAGATCGCCGATTCGTCGCCGCATAGATGCATATCGGAGTTTCTGTTTAAGACGATCATGGCTTCGACTGCCGGGAGCTCAAGCACCGATCACCCAACGCGAGGAGGAAATCAATCTCACAGGGCGGTGAAGATTTGGTACAGTGAAAACTGAAAAGTGATTGGTTGAATGAGCGAGTGTATATATACATACTGGCCGGACGCATCCTCTTTATTTTTCCTATTTTCGCATATATTTTGTAAACAGATTAAGTTTTAATTAAGTTTTTAAAATCTATTTTAAAGATATTTAATTTAATTTTATTAATTCTTAATTTAAATATATATTTTTTAAAATCTAAATTATTTTTAAAAACTTACCATTGATAAAGGATAGGTTCGGAAGATGATTCGTTACTCGGTATGCCTTGGGTCCTATCATGATTGGGTATGCTTGAAAATTTATCGAAGAGATGAGGGACTTGGAAGGTGAGCATAATTATGGTTCCGAGTAAAATGGAATGGAATTGGGACCTTATTACCCATTTATTCTCAGAGGAGGATAGCAATTTAATTTTACAAATGTCATTATCTAATGGTAGAGTTGTTGATAGCTGGTATTGGAAAGGTACAAGGTCTGAGGAGTATGTGGTTGAGAGGTTTATTGACAGTTGCAAGTGAGCAAGGGCCGGATGACAGAGACCCTTTTTGGAAGTCCCTTCGGTCTTTGAACATCCCCCCTGAAGGTGCACCATATGCTTTGGAGGAGCGAGTCAAGTTTCCTCCCTACCAACACGATTCTCTGTGGTCGGCAAGTACCTATTCAGGTTGTTTGCATGGCGTGTGGTGAGGAGAAGACGCCGACACATGTGCTATTTCAGTGCAGGGTGGCGAGGGAAATCTGGAACAGGGTTCTTGGGTTGTTGATGAGTGCAACAGGCTCAGTTCGGGCTTGGCTGGAGGAGTCATGGGCGTCAGGAGCCTGGAACGAGACGAACCTCGTGGGGGTGCTCTATTGGGAACTATAAAATTGTCGAGATAGTAGATTATGGAGAGGGAAGGTAATACAGGTTGAGGCAATTTTTAGGTACGGTTCTAGAATGTTGGTGGATTGGGTGGAGGCGAATGAGGCAATTCCTACAGCAGGTACCAAAGATGGCCTAAGCCGTAGGGAGGAATGATGAAAGTCAACACAGACGGGGTCATTTTTGTGAGGTTTGGAAATGGAGGTGGCATGATTAGTCGGTATTCTGATGGAATGGTCCAAGGGTTAAAATGTGAAGTATTCAGTAGGGTACATGATCAGGAGGTCTTTAGTGGTTCAGGAAGAGTAGGTGGATGCGAGGGGTGGTGGAATAAGACTATATAGGAGTTGTCCTAGCTATCGAGCAACAGGAGAAATTACTTTCTTCATTGGGGGATATTGTTGAAGATTGTAAAGCTGTCATGTGCGATCTACTAAAAGTTTAGGTACATCACTTTAGGAGGAGTGCGAATGAGGTAGTGAATGTTTTAGCTAGAGATGCTCGAATGGGCCTCTAATGTATGGTACTTTGATGTGTTGCTAGAGCCTATTCTTAGGTTACTAGCAATTGACACTACTTAATGAAATCAGTTTTTCTTCAAAACAAAAGATTTTGAACTATTTTTTTAAAAATATTTATCAGAATAATTTATTTCTTTAAAAGTAAATTAAAATAAGATTTTAATTATTAATAAGTTCATTTTATTAGTTTGTTTGCAAATATCACTCATATAATTTGAAACATAGGGTTTCTCTCCTATTTCAAATGTATTTCCACTCAAAAGCCATTTTCGATCTCTCCTATCGTCATAGTCGCCCTCTCCTATATTGACCTTCATGGTTGTCAATTCACTGCGCTCAATGTCACCACCCACCACCTACCGCATGTTGATTCATCGTGCGATAATGGAGCGACCAGTCCGTTGGAGCCCGTGGATCACACCACGAAAGGAAACATCATCCCGCGATACTAACCAAAGAATGCCTCACGAAATGGCGTACTTGCACCCTAGGGACCGCCACCTCCGATCAGTTGTTTGAACCCAGCCATAACACCACAGAATTGACAAGAAGGAGGATGGGGGCACCGCCTCCACTAGTCCGTCAAAGAAATGGCCTGATACTATGGAGATCGCCACTCCCGGCCAGAACCTCATGCCCCACCAAGGCGTCGCCGAATCGACACGGAGGACGATAGGGAACCTGCCCTCCGATGGAGAGCTAGAGAGGAGGCCATGAAACTGGGATCTTGGGACTCTCGGTGGCCTATTAGGGCACAACCCCTAACGATACTCCTACTTCACCCCTACTCCAGGCCTACTAGTAATGAACCTTGCCTACGACGCTGACAAGCGCCTAGGATTCTGCCCAGAACTTAGGATGTACCATCTAGCTCCCAACCACAAGTTGGGACAGATAGGGGATCCTGGACGGTTACCCTACCCCACTGGCCGATACTCCACCAACATGAACGGATCCTTTTCGAGCAGACTGATAAGGATGGATTGCTTGGACGAGACTCCGGTTGTAATTCTCATTCGATGGCTATGCTGCTATGACTTCGGGTAGCCCTTGATACTTGTCCATATAGGACTCACCTAGGAGACGTGAGGGACCAATCTCACATCTTTCGAAGGACAAGGGACCGATGGACCCCCTAGGGAGATACCTAGGAGACACCCAGTGCACGACGAGAGGACCCCCGCTGGTATTTGTCCCCTCCTCGGGCTGAGGAACCTGGCCTCCCAAACCAAAGGATGGAGGAACCCCGCTGATATATCTCCTCCCTAGGGATGGACGACTCTGCTACTCCCAAGTCTGGACTACACAGATACGACTGAGGAAGATGACCCCGATAGGGTAGAAGCGAGGCACAATGAGCTATCTCGCGGCTCCCTATGAGTACCCCGGGGCATTGTGGGGTGTTTCTAAGGAGCCACATCCCAGCCTCTATGAGCTAGTTGCTCTTTGACTCCCAACCTTCTCAATTTCCCAACATAATCCTAGATCGACTATTCCGACATAGCAAAATCGATCAAGTCGAGACGGGAAAGTACAATAGACTCACCGCACTTTGCACATCCAGATAAGGAACTGTTGGAATTCTAGGGAGCAAAACGCAGCGGAAAATAAAAACTTTCCCTAGAATAGCCTCATGATCCATGTAATTCGGAGTAAACCGACAAACAAAAATTAAATGAGAGATTACCTCTTTCGATTTTTCAGCTTGGTTCGAGACAGGGACCAACTTGCAGCTCGTATATCTCAGCAACTAACCGTTGGAATCAAAATCCCTCCGGTCAGATTGAAGACCAATATGTGTAGAATGTCCACTCCAAAAATAAGCAAGATCGGACCTCGGATGAACTTCCGATCGAGCTCTTTCCAGTGGCTGGTCGGACAGAAACTGGGCAGAAGAATCTGCCCAGATTTTTCTTCTCTTCTTGCAAACAAACAACACCGAAACAAATGGATTTGGCTTGAGTCTCCAAGACGCCTACGTATCCTCTTGGAGGAATCAAAGCCACGTAGTTCTTGAACAATCCTTCCCAAAAATCGTTTGTGTGCTAGCACAAGATGAAGAACACTTTTTCTTCTCTTTACTCGTTTTTCTCTCTACACTTGGAGAACCATTCTCAACACTAACTTGAGAAAAATCTGATTTTTCTTCTCTCTCTTGCATGCATACTTAACCCAACATGACCACACTTATTTTATTTGGAAAAACCCAACACTTGGACTTCCAACTTGGACAAGTGTCTCACTTAGGTTTTGCATGCTTACTATTCCTAAACATGACTCCACTAAGTCATTTCAAGCAAGCCCAACTCTTGGACTTTCTTTTATGACAAGTGTCTCATTTTAGGATAGTGGTCATGCAAAAATACCCTCTTTGAATTTCAAAATTCAAGAGTCATTTTTGCATTTTAATGCTCAACATAATCTTTATTATATTGGCAATTCGAAAAACGAGTTTAATGAATAAATAAATATAATATGAATATAATATATTATTTTATTCACTTAATGGACTTCCAAAGTCCAACACGATTTTGGGTTTGTTGTTAGGTGTGACCCTGCAGGCTCATACGACGTTCGACAGTGGGCCTGAAATCCTCGATTCGTCCACATGTCATATTTGTCTTCTAGCAAAGCAATATGACTACCCAAACGTGTATGATGATCGTCAAAGCGACTTAACCTTTACACGCTAATATGCTAACCCTTCTGTCAACGATATCTCGATCGAATAAGGCATAGGGTCGTCATCCTTATTTTATTCGATCGTTGTTTCTTGATCTTAAGTAGACTGCCAGTGATAACTCTTTATCAATTCGCATGGCCATTCTTTTCTGCAGTCCCACTTATCAAGGGGCCCAAACGATATCTCTCAATTTCTATGAGTGACAGATCCCTTATCAGTCAACCATATCTCTCACATACACACTTATGCACCCAATCACAGCCTTTATAATTGCCCGGTTAAAGACAATGTTTAACTGTGTCAAAGCACACAACCTCCTATGTAGAAATCATGATGACTATAAGGTCAGAGGACTTAAGTCATATTACGGTACTGAGAAATACTCATGACAGTTCCTATGTAGTATTCTCACAGTGGGTCATCCAATGCCATTTCCCTAAATGACATCTATGATTTGACTTCATATCCAATATGTATGATCAGTAAAACGTGATCATCAGCCAACATCATACCAGTCTTAGTATATCAGTAAGACCAGGGATCAAGTGAATAATACTCTAAGAGTTTAACTATCATGTCCTCAACCCGATGATCTTAAGAAAGAGTATTATTCACACTATTAACATTTCACAAATGATAATGGTTAGTGCCGATGTATTAATGAAATGATAATGCCGTCCATAATCACGATTGGCCTAGGGCACAAAAACCAACAGGAACCACCCCTTGCATCTCCTTGGGTCACACCGAGTTTCTAGATGTAGGATCAGTGTCTTGATCGTTACCGAGACTATATCTCATAATATTTAACTTGTTTACCTCATTTCCATGCTTGTATGGTCTCTACGGCCTTTTCCATTCATATCAACAAAATCTCAGTTTCGTGTGCTCAAAAAAGTTATTAATAAATTCGAATAAAATATTTTAAAAATACATTTGAATAAATTAATCAAATATTAATTTATTTTTAAGAGATAGGTAAAAGAATATGAGAAATAAAAAGAATATAAGATCAAGAAGTTTGTTTAATCAAGAATAAAGGTATCTTCGTTAAAAAAAACTAAAAAATTGTTAAGAAGCTGTTGTACTATTTGGACAAAGAAAGGACAGAATCTTGAATTTGTAATACGTTGATCTTGAGAAAAAACAAGTTAAGGCATCAACACACTTAGAGAATATATACAACCATGGACAAGGTTAGAGAAATGCTTCATCTAGCTTATGTACACTGATACCCTGAAAATTAACTCTCAGAATGGCACGACAAGCGTACTGGTCGTCAAGTAGTATTCATGGTTTAGTTTAAGTTATCGTACCCAAGGGAGCAATCAGACAAACACTTTAATTAATTAATCTGTTACTCAAGTTATTCCTATAACGATGTTTGGTTTGTTTTATAGTGTAACAAGTTCATGTAAGCAATAAGAATATAAAAATTATCCAGAAATAGAACAC